>JACJUY010007277.1:0-11748 GCA_014220935.1 Platorchestia sp. MABIK
AAATGGAAATTGGGTCAAACTATATAGGTTGTAGTCGTTAAAGTACAGTAATTTTATGTCGCTGCTGTGTTTAACTATTCATGGAACGTAGCTCTCACTCACTGACCGTACGTGACTCATCGGGAATTCAAAGTTATAAATTCAGTTAGCGGGCCTGATTAAATGCTGTAATTCAACAGTTAACTAACTAATTTACTAGGTATGAATATGCTCTTTATTTGATTACACTTTCATTTTCATGATTTACGACTTTCATTTTTATGATAAAATCCGTATTATGGGAAAGTATCGGTAAAGTATCGGCCGGATTTTGCCGATACCGATACCGATACCGATACCGATACCGATACCGATACCAGTAAAATGACCGATACTTGCCGATACCGATACCGATACCGATACATCGGTACATCACTAATTTTGAGTACCGTTCGCTGAGTGCCGTCGCAGCCGGACCACCGCAGGACTCACTGTTTGCCTCGCTTTGCTGCAGACTTCGCGGCTGTGCGGTTAAAATCGACAGGCTGCAGTTCCTTGCCAGTTTGGAGTTTACGTGAAATGCTCCATAACTTTTCCAGTTGAGCTGTTGGCCTGCTGTGTCACTCGCCATCTTCTTCTTCCTTATCCTTGGCGTTCACCGACGTAAATCTGAAGACGATGCTGCGTTCTCACCAAATTAGCGTTTGGTTTGGTTACTCAATTTTGTTGTTCCTTTGCCGGGAACGCCGGCAGCAACCGTTCCCCGGCGTGTCACAAAACCCGAATCTCTCTTGTCGCGCAACTGAGAGAAAAAAAAAGACCTCTCGTAGATCTCATCAGCGTACACTAGCACCGCCAAGGGTCTTTGTTTTTGCAAATCTTGACCCTCCAAAGGGGTTTATACTGAATTGTTGAAATGCCGGGGTGTACCGGCGAACCTGCCGGCACCCCAGCCTCGCACTCCAAATTCGTGCACTTCTACTGTTATGTCACCGAGAGAAAAATCCTCTCGATACTTCTTGTGTCCTGCTTTTAAGCGTTCCACTTCGTTCCTTCTAGAACATNCTCTCAGCTTCTCTCTCTCATCAATCAGGCATTTCCAGCATACAAACTTATACCCCTTCAGCGCTCTCTTACTTATCCTTTTCAAGCCTTTGCATGCATCCATATCCGTCCAAAATTTACAGGCACACCGAATCCACTCAGTCTTCCCATCTGCACCTCCAACCCTAACACTATTTTCCCCCCTACACGTCATTCTCACCCACAGCACTTCTATCTCATTGCAAACTTACAGGCAAATTCAGAACTACCAGTCGAACACTAGTCACAAGTTGCAAGTCACGATGCAAACGCTCGGTCGCTACTCTCAAACAGCGAAAACTACTACTCTCACAGCCACTCCACACACAGTCACACACTATACTCACGTGGATATACAAACTATACCAGTTTTTCAGCAACTTCATTTTAATTGACCACAATTTTCGTCAGATGATCAGTAGCACACGTGCGCACACGACAAGCTCCACGACACCGGTTCATCAGCCCTGCCAACCGTCAGTCCGATCTCGAAAGTTATGAGGTGCGAAGGCCGATACAAAAGCTCTGACGCTGTCGGCCCTCAACTTCAAGTTAAAGAGATTGAGCGTGCAAGGGTTTTTCAATATTTGCGTTGTGATTCACTAGGTTTGTCATTGCTTTTATTTTATATTCATATTTGTGAGGTATAGTTAAATGATGCAACAATTTGAGAGAAGTGCTAGTATTAAACTCAGAGTGAGGACATTTAAATGCCCTTTATATGATGAAGGATAAGTTTTACATCGAAGGTAACGCAATTGGATTTATCCAAAGAAAATCATTAAAAGACAAGAATGTTGAATATTATAGAAAGAAATAGCCGCTTTAAGTTGTTTAAAAACTGAAGCACACTGAATTCAATTTTTGAAAAGTTCAAAGTCCTTGATTATGTACAGATCATTAGTCTATAAATTCATCAAATAACAGTGAAAACATTAATCAAATCACAATCAAAAAATGAAAAAAATGTAAATGACTCAAAATATTATTGATCATATGAACCTTCCATCATAAAATGAGGAGAAAAAGTGAACTATTTTTACGGTCATTCCCAAAAATTTTGGAACTTTTTTCTAATTTGTGCCCTCCAATTCTCAAATTACACCCTGCGGTATTGATGTAAGGATGCGGTCGGTTAGGTTATGTTAAGTTAGTTAAATAAACTAACCGAAAATAACATAAATCAACCTAAAACAGCTTGCCTTAACTTACCCAAACCGACGGTGTTCTTCTCCCGCCAAAATAGTGGGCATGATTCAACAGTGCAGCAGCTAAGCAACCGAATATTTGATGTGATTTCTATGTGAATGTAATTATTGTTATATCTCAAAAATAACGCATCAGTGAGCAGAATGTCATTTATGTTAAACATTTTTAAACATATTCCTTTAGTGATTCTTTGAAACAGAATTTTTAATTTCTGTGAGGGCCTTACACTCCACATTGACCTAAAAATTTTAGGTTTACTTAGATTAGTTTATTTAACTAATCTAACTTCAGTTATTGTTATGTCAATACTGTATTTCAGCTTATTTACGTGTCCGTTTGTTCAATTTAATATTATATATGATGTTCCTATAACTTCAAAGTTAAATATCTTGAAAACTAAGAGTTTTCAAGTTTTCAAGCACAATTTCATTCGTGTAAAATGTCTTGAAATGTCTCCAATTATTTAAATGTTGTTATGAAATTATAAAAGTTATTCACAACAATAAATTCAATATTGACCAAAATCGAAGTAGGTAGAACTAAAGAATAGAAATATCTAAGGGTAAATGTGAATGAGAGGACAATGATCAATTTTCCACTTTTTACTGCCTAAACATAGTTAATTAGATCAAAATAAACATTTTTTTTGCGCTTTTGGGGGAAAATGAGCATTTAACGAGTTATAGCGGTAAATTAGTTGCCGCAACTCTTAGTGTTTTAAGCTGGAAGTAATTCATCAAGTGCGTCGTATGGCAACACTACAATGAACTCTCCCTTCCAACATGCTCGAATGATTGAGAGCATTCCCGCCATCTAAGACAAAAGTTAACATACCACTATAACTTGTTATCGGGTGATAATTTCTATTTCTATTCTATTTCTATCAATAGTTACCATTATTGTCATTCTTAATGAGTTGGGGTGGATTAAATCCTAACAATTGCATAGTGTTCAGGACTGTACATGTAAAACTTTGAACATTCTCAAGTTAAACATGTTCAGAGTTTTCCATTTATTGCATGTAAGAATGTATACCATGGCAGTTTGCATAGAAAATGAGTAAATGTGTTTTTTGTTGTTTCTGCATAAGCTTGTTTTGCTTTGAAATTATTTGTGAAACATAAATAATTTTGTTACAAATTTGCATCTAAATGATGAGAGGTCATTTCTTTCAAAACATTATTGGGTCTATGATAGGAAATGTACCTGCTCATGGTGTTCTGGGAAAAATGAGATGATAATCCTTCATTGCAACCTGATATAAATGACTTAACTATTAGTTAATAAAATATAGCTGGTAATGTTGGTTTGGAGGACATTTCTACTCCTTGTTGAGAAGTAATTTCACAGAACATGTCTCTTGAGTGTTGAACATTCAGCTTGCATGAGTCTGAATAGATTGTGTTTGCTCTAGTTCCTTCAACAAATATTCAACTTTATGTACAAGTAATAGTTTTCAAATGTGTGTTCTTTAAGTGTTTATTGGTTGTTCTCCATTTCTTGATTTTACTGTATTTTTGTGATTAAATAATTTCTTAATGCACTGTCTTTTTCCACTTTCAGTCACTTTATAGTAAAACTCAGGTAGTGTCTCTTTGCAAAGCTATTTTTTCCCATGTTATTACAAAGTGTGGATCTGGTGAGTATTGCTGCATTGTTCAGTTTTGCTTTGCTCATATATATTTTGTGTTGCTCTAGGCTGACATTTAATTCATGTTGATCATGTTGTTCTCTTTTGGCATATTGGTTTGTGTATTAATTTTTTATTAGAAAATTTCAGTTTTGCTAGGTTCTAAGACCATGTTGTGATAGAAATAAAAATGATGTTAAGTTGCTCCTTTGAATTTGTTGCTGAATGGTTGATTGGAGTTTAATTTCATTCGTATTTATGTCACTACATTCATTTCATTTTTTCAGTTGCTCTGTTTCATTTTTAGTTAAAGCATTTTCCTTGTTTAGCATGAATACATTCATGCATTATTTGTTTTATTCTGCGTCATATATTTATTCAAGTTTAATTTTGAGAAATCCAAATGTACTCGTTTGGTTTTTTCTTGCATTCTCATTTTGTGGTATCTTTGTTTTCAGGACTTATTTAAAGTGGCGTGTCCTGATTTTTCATCATTGTTTTTAAGACTAGTCGTTTGTTTGTTCATCACCAATAATCTGTTTCACAATAAACCTTCATCATTCAGCAAAACAAGTTTTATAACTGTCACTGTATGGCCAAAAACGGCTACCTGTGATGATGTGCAAATGCTTGTGCCCCATCCTCTTACAAACTCCAACCTTCAATGCTGATCCTCAGTAACACTTTGTGCAGTGTGGCCTGGTCTTCAAGCATGATGCGTGTGAAGGTTGTGGTGCACAAGCTGACAGACGCTGAAGTGGAGAGGCTGTGTTGCAGCCATGACTCCATCAAGCAAGAAGCTGCAGCAGAGGACATGGTGCACGGTGAGTCTTGTTTATGGTCTGCTTGTGAGGTAGGGGTTCCTTGGTTTAGTGCATATTTGCTGCAAGATTTGTTAAAGTTTTTTTACAAAACCCATTCATCCGTTGGTTTGGTATGCAAGTATTTAAGGCGGCTTCATTTGTTCTTTGTTTCAAATCATTCAAATTTCTTAATAATATAACTTATACATGCTACATAGGTGTGTAGAATTTTTGTCTCATTGCAAATGTACGTTTATTAATCTACATGTGTTTAGTGGGAATGGTACTAGAACATCACATGCATTGATATGTTGCTACCTTGTGTCTACTAAGTACTGCTGGTTAAACTTTGAAACATGACTGAGATGAAGTTAGGATGATTTCAGTTTTTTTATATTAAAAACATTGTAATGAAGAGGTCAAAAATTGCAGATGAAGTTGCCTGTCTCACAATTGTCATGCATTCTGTGCTAAGAACCACAAATCTCCTTCTTGTTCCTCTTACCTCTCCTCCATGGTTTGTAATTTTGTGGTATTTTTGTGTGTAGGGAAAAATAGTGGAACGTTATAGAGGTGGAAAAACGCTGATTCAAAAGATGAAGTATTCCAGTTATCTAGAACTTGCTATGGAAAAATGAATTTCATGTTTTTAGATTTTTACCATATTCTGTGATTACCTTTAAATTTCTGTAAAAGCATAACAAGTGGAAGCTAATTCATTAAATTCATCAACACTGAAAGCTGCCTAGAGGGGATTGCTTATTCATTTTAGTTTCATGTATGGTGAGTCAGAAGCTTGCACTTTGCAGATTTTTGAAGATTTGTGCTCTGTGTGCTACTTACGTATCACATTCAGTAAACTTGTTACAGTGGATATGTATTGCATTGCTATTTCATGCATTGATCTTGGTCTTTTGTACAGGTGTACTCTTTCAAAGAAAAAGGATTTGCTTCCAATCTTAGCAAGAACATCAATTGTGGGAACTGGTAGTGAACAACTGCTCCAAATTAGCGTTTCAACACAAACATGATGTTCAAAAATTCAGTCCTACTAGCAAACGTTTAGCTGTTGAGAATGGTAACTTGACGTCAAGAAGCACAAAGTAAATTTTTATGTCACAAAGTGGTGTTATATTACAATGGTGTCACGATACGAGGCTGGGCCTTTCGGCCTCTCGTTACCGATTGAGGAATCTCAACCTCGACACTCAGAGGGGAAACGGTAAAAGAAAGGAGAGAAAAATACACAGAAAGAGAGGGAGACAGAAAAGAAAGAAACTTGGAATAGCAGTGTTAGCATAGTTGCACCACGAGTTTTCCTTAGTTTATCAGCATGGATAATAACGACAAAATTTGAAAGATTAAACACATTTATTTAACGTAGAATGTTGAACACGTGAGTTAAATCACCCAAGACATCTGAACGAAATGATCAAAAGGAGCACGAGTGCAATAATCAAAAGTCTGCATAATATTCCTGACAAAATTCAATGCGACATGGTATTCAAAGAAGAGGAGTATAATGCTCACCGAGCATCAAAAATGATAGATTATTAAGCGTGAGCAAATAGTTAATGGTTGCACAAAATTTGAGGCAAATTCTAAATAACATGATACCACGAAGTAATGAGGGCAGCACATGACATAGTGAAATATTGACTCACACAAGACATCAAAATGTTGAACACTCTGCGCTACGCACAATGTTAAACTCTTGCTTTAAAACCGAACAACACAGCTCGTCGGAGTATACTCCATTACAAGATGAACCAAAAGAAAAACACTTTACACAATTTGCGCGCCATTTAAAAGCACTTTCCAATGTGCTGATTCGTACCTAACTGACACTTTTATCACTGTTTCAATTTCTCAACACCAAAAATAAATCCCTAGCTCTCCTGTGATGCGTCGTTGATGTTGATATAATACCGCTTCCACTGCTGCTTGAAGGATTCACATAGGTTTGATCAGTCTGTACCGTTCCTTTGCTTCCGAGAGCCGTTGCTGATCGTTAGCTTCCACATACTCAGAGTTCTCAATTTTGAGTATCGTTCGCTGAGTGCTGGCGCAGCCTGACCACCGCAGGACTCACTGTTTGCCTCGCTTTGCTGCAGACTTCGCGGCTGTGCGGTTAAAATCGACAGGCTGCAGTTCCTTGCCAGTTTAGAGTTTACGTGAAATGCTCCATAACTTTTCCAGTTGAGCTGTTGACCTGCTGTGTCACTCGCCATCTTCTTCTTCCTTATCCTTGGCGTTCACCGACGTAAATCTGAAGACGATGCTGCGTTCTCACCAAATTAGCGTTGGGTTTGGTTACTCAACTTTGAGTTGTTCCTTTGCCGGGAGCGACGGCAGCAGCCGTTCCCCTGCGTGACACAAAACCCGAATCTCTCTTGCTGCGCAACTGAGAGAAAAAGACCTCTCGAAAATCTCATCAGCGCACACTTGCACCGCCAAGGGTCTTTGTTTTTTGTAAATCTTGACGCTCCAAAGGGGTTTATACTGAATTGATAGGCCATGGTGTACCGGCGAACATGCCGGCACCCCAGCCTCGCACTCCAAATCCGTGCACCTCTTCTGTTATGTCACCGAGAGAAAAATCCTCTCGATTCTTCTTGTGTACTGCTTCTATGCGTTCCACTTCGTTCCTTCTAGAACATTCTCGAATCTTCATGGTTATGAAGACAGCACTTTAAACCTGATTGGTAGAATTCTTCCTTGTCCTGGCATCTCGAAATTTAATTGGTGCGTTCTCAGACACACCCACGCGCCTGATGCCTTCCCTAGCGCTCATTGGCTCCGGTAATGTGGCTGTTAGCTCAGTCCAACCCTCGGCTCCTCGGCCATCCGAGGCTCAGCCGTTGGTTCTCACGCCTACACGCACCGGCTTAACGGTCTGACATTCCAAAGATCTGTCGCAGCTTTCCGTTCTTTACCTAAACTGGCGGAGCAACACAATGCATAATTATTATATATAAAATATTTCACTACAATGGGATAGGTGCTGGTGAATATTCTATTTGAAAATTGGCTGCTGTTGTGTTGTGATATATAAATGCCTTTACTTACTGTAAGTGTGTTCATGCCTCAGTGCTTATTAGGAGTCACTTTTTCTTCTCTATAATTCTAATGAAATGATGATTTTTTCTTGTGAATTGTTGATCATAAATGGACAACACATTCGGAAGTGGGTTCTACAACTACAGTCAGATCACGGTCTTGTAAAACTCTTGATTGTGCTGTACTGACTTGAACAATTGGTGAACTTCAATGGTGGTGTGTTGAAAAATTGTTTTATTTGATTTAGAAAATCATCTAATTGATTTAAAATTAGGATGCAAGCAAAGCAATGCCAAAGATGCCACATTTTTCTTGTACAATCCATTAATATGAATTCACTACATTGTGCACATATGCTGCTTGTGTGTAGATTCCATTGATTCGAATATTAAATGTAACAGACAAGTTTTGACAGCCAAGCAAAATCTGAATAGTCAACATTATCATCTTTAAAGTTGGAACTAGCTAGCACTAAACTAAATAAAGGTTCAAAATAACTGTTGTAGCTGCCAAAGAAATGTTTGAATTCATTCAAGCAGAGCTGGCTGCATAGGGTACATTCACCTGAACTATTACGAGAGATGCGATCTTACAAAACACCTATGAAATTACTAATTAATGAGTTTATTTATCTGTTTTGTTAGAAGATGTTACTTAGTTATGTGAATAAATAATGAATAAACATCAAAAAGAAGTTAATTTTACAGAGATGGATCTAGTGTATCTGTAGAAATTGGCATTCCAGTGGGAGTATGGGAAATTCTGAGCTGAAAACTGAGAGGGCCTTATTGTTATTGAAGGGAACAGTTTTTGTCTGTTTATGGACTATCTTTGGTCAGTTTACTGCTGTCCATTTCTTCAGCTGTTACTGCTTTTATTTTTAACTTAAATTTTGTTTCATAAACCCTTTCTTGTCTTGTTGCATTTAGAGAGGCCTAGACATTCTCATAATATATTCTATTCATTTTTAAGAAAAATTTCCTTACATAATTTGGTTTTAAAATTGTGAAACAATTGAAGATCTGATACATCCAAAACAATCGAGTGTTCTATGGTGTAGTAAATGATAACATGGGTCAATTTGGGCCAAAGATTGACTTACTGCTGAAAACAATGCACATGAGAGCAAACGGTTTGAGAAAGCCCATTAGGATGTAGAAATGCCGTCCAGTGGCTCAGAAGATGTTTTCCTTCAGTGCACCTTGGAACCAACCTGTCTTTGGAGACATGCTGTGTTTAAGCTTAATTTTGTGCAGTATGCTGATAGTATCCGCTCTCTTTGGCAGACATTCTCAGTTGTAACACTGGCTACTCATCAAAATCCACAACTCTTGTTTGCAGGAATGTGTCTGTGGCTCAGATATGTACTTATGTAGCCTGTATACCCATTTTTTACCTCACTTCCGTCAAGTTTGGCTGGTTTGCCTTTAACCCCTTCCCCAACAATTTTTTTCTTAGAAACGTTTCTTTTTCCAACTAATTTTTATTTTAGTTCTATTGTAGCGAATTTATTTCGCTACGTGTTTGTACCTTGAGGGTACCGCTGTTTTGTACATAGAGCTCCGTCCTGCGACTGCCTGGCTTGGGCAATTCTGAAGCCAAAGTCCGCGGTTGCACGACGGTAGCGAGTCAGTTGCGTTAGGACCTTCGTACAGTGCACTTGACTACGAGCAGGCCGAATAAAGTTGTTCTCCTGCCTGATGTTCGTAAGTCCCCTTGTCTGTGCTTGGGAAATCCGGTGCCCTCTTTTAGCTGTTATAGCTTAGTTGTTTTTGCGGGGCGCTGTAGTCGGCGGGAGAGTTACGATCTCGTCTAGAGAGACGGCTCCCGCAAGACCCGCCCTGACTCTGTATGTGTTCTTTTGTCTTACTTATCGCCTTTTAAATATACTTGTTGTTACTTATCCGTGCCGTAACTTAACCTAGTATCCAGGCCTAGCTATTTAGCCGGAGTAGCTAACCCCTGCCTGGTCGGCATCCTGACAAGTCGGCTTCTTAGTGGCGAAACAATTAACCGGCTGGTTTCACTACATTTGGTGTCAGGAGTGGGATTTGGCCTTGGAGACTTAGTACTGTCGGGAGGATAACAAGTGGGTGCAATAAGGTAGTAGTCATTTTAATAAAGAACATATCGTTTCAATTAAGTAGTCATTTTTTAAGAAAGTTCGTGGCATAATTTGGACAAGTGTGAGGATGGCGAACACGTCAGAGCTGGCTAACGTAATGCTAAGTCTCGCAGAGGCAATCAAGAGCTTGCATCCTGTTAAATTGCCTCCACCTGTGAGGTTTTCTGGTAGGCCGGGTGACGGTCAGGTTTCGACATTTTTAACTGCATTTGAAAATTGTGCAAGTTATAAGTATCAGGATAATAAGAGTGCATGGGTGCAGGAATTACCAGAGTTTCTTGAGGGGGCAGCCAGGGAAATAGTTCAAGCATACGGAACGGGAGCTGACTATGGCGAAGTAAAAGCTAGGCTCATTCAGGAACTTGAAGTTCAAGAGAAATTAAGTGATGCTGGGTACACGGAATTCTTGCGTGCAGAGAGGAATAAGGGCGAATCATTGACATGCCACAGCATTAGGCTTGAAAGGTTAGTAGCTAAAGTGGCTGGTCTGGGAATAGAGGGAAAAAAACTCTTAGTTCGAAATAAGTTTATTGGTTCAATGTCACCGGAATTGGTACGTCGGCTTAAATTATTCGTGGGCCATCAGGATTCTGTTGCACTCAGTGCAGTAGTTAGGATTGCAGCCAGTTTAGAAGACGATATGGCAGCTACCGAGGAAAGGATAGGGAATCGAACACAATAGGAACAAATTAACTTAGCGGCTCCATATGCGCCAGATGAAGGTAATGTTACCTCACAGCACCAGGAACACAGACAGGCCCGAACAATGCGCTGTTTTTGTTGTAAGCAGGAAGGACATTTTGTACGGGACTGTACACAACAGGGATCATATCGAGACAGTCGCAGGGAAGTTGTCGGTTCGGAGCGCAGCTTGGAATGTGCGTACTGTGGCACGAAGGGGCGTTTGATGAAGGACTGTTAGGGATTTATGGAGAGATGCGCAGCTTGTGTATGGTGCGGGGAAATTGCACATCGTAGTTTTCAGTGTGTGCACAAACCAGGGCAACAGTCGGGAAACTAGGTGACTCCGGTGTGGAAGGGGCACAACCTGAGCGGTTTCATAATAGTCCCCAAAACATAGAAATGGTACGGCAAAAACGTGATGTAGCAGTAGCATGCTCTGTGGTTGTCGAGATTGGGCAGTTGCAGGTTGATGGTTTAGTAGACACAGGCGCATCAGTTTCTTTAATCACAGAAGTACTTCTTCATAAAATACCGGGTGTGCAGGGGCAGCTTCGCATTTCTTCCATTAGCAATGTGGTAGGAATATCGGGTAATGAAATTGGAATAGAAGGAGAGATATGCCTAGCAGTTACGATTGGAGCAACTAAGTTCCCGATGCATAGGTTTCTGGTAATGACGAAGCTGGTACAGCCGTTCAACTGTGTGTTGGGCTTAGATTTTCTTGATAGCTTCAAACTAACGTTGAATGGATCAGATAGGATTTTAGAGAAAGGAAGTGTCAAAGCTCGTACGAAAATAGCTCGGTTGAAGGTGGTGACTTTGCGCAGCGCGGAATTTCCTGTTTTCAGTGAGGCAGAAGTGACTGTAGCTCCGAGGCAGATGTTGCGTTTGCCCGCTCAAGTGAAGAGGGCACCAGATAAATTTGAAGGGTATTTGGAGCCAGTCGATAATGGGACTCTTCCACTGATGGTAGCTTCATCAGTAAATATAGTAGATAATGAGCATATTAGAATAAAAGTGATGAACCTTTGACAGCGATGTGAAGTTGGCCAAGCATACAAGACTAGGTACTTTGGTGGCTTTGTGTCGGGAAGAGGTAGAGGACGGTGAAGAGATTGACGGAGTGACGGGTGACCTTAACTTGGACGGTGCGAATCTGACTTCGGAGCAAAGGA
>JACJUY010007277.1:29786-42724 GCA_014220935.1 Platorchestia sp. MABIK
CAGGTTAGACAGGGCAGCAAAAAGACAGACCAAGTTAGACAGGACAGCAAGGAGACAGACCAGGTTAGACAGGACAGCAAGGAGACAGACCAGGTTAGACAGGACAGCAATGAGACACACCAGGTTAGACAGGACAGCAATGAGACAGACCAGGTTAGACAGGACAGCAAGAAGACAGACCAGGTTAGACAGGACAGCCACCAAAGATCTCAGAACATAAGGTTCATTCAGTTAAGACAGCAACAAAGAGCGTATGGGCAGAAAATAAAGTCAGGCACGATACAGCCACTAACCTCAGGGTAGACTACCTTACATATTCAATAATTCTAACAACAAACAACTTCACAAGAAAATTGCAAACTTGAATTCCCATATATCTCAAAACTACAGCATAAAATAATATTTTGATGTGAGTTGCTAACATCAGCAATGACAAAACTTTAACCCACTGGTTCGTTGCATGGATGACCGTAATGTTCAAATGTCCGTTCTTCAGTCAGCAATCAGAGAAACTTAATCTAAAATTGTGTTAGTTGATATACATGATATGATACACATCACTTATAATGTAAATTATCCATCATTCACAATTACAGTTGCGCACAACCTGCATCTGACAACGTGAGCTCAAGCCCTCCGGATTTCGTGTAGCAGAGCGCGCCCGCAGTTGATTTAGAACCGACCAGTTACTTTCCACACCTTCCCATTCTTCAGTCTGTTCTAATGCTGAGAAGTGCGATATTCCACTTCAATTAGGCGATTTTAATATAATATCTTCTGCATTGAATCGAATAAACAACTGAATTTTAGAATCTTTTCACATTGTAAAATAAAAATAGTTTTAACCCTTTGTCTGCCGATGGTAACTTTCTTGCCAAGATGGCTGGTGCATCCAGTTTAGGGCGACTAATAGAATTTTGAAATAATTTTACTAGCAGAGGAAGATTCCAAATAAGTAAAAAAATTTAGGAAATTTAATTGGAACAATGAAAACATTAGATTTCAGAAGCCTTCTGACATTTCAAATTTGCTCTTCATTTGCTCTGAGCTCAAGTCAGATGATGCGTGTAAAATTTAATAACTTTTTTTTTTCAACCTAAAAAGATTTTTCTGATGCTTATTGTCTGATAAGTTCTTGATAAAAAGTCATTTCATAATATTTAATGCAGAAAATCTATGGCATCAAACCCTCTTCTTGCCAATTGGACAATTTCAAAAAAGCATAATTTTTTATAGAAAATGAGAAGTAGACACTTGCTAAACTGGAAAAGACCCATGCTAGGGTAATTTCAATGATAAATCAAGGTTTGGATAAAATTTATCTGTGAAAACTTTTCCTTAAGCCACTCAAGTTTCAGTTTCAGTACTCAAAGGGTTAAATGATTTGCTATCATATTTTGTTTTAAAACTAATGTAATGTTGACACTGAACATTTTCACTTTCATCAGTGAGTTGTTTATTTTGTGTGTTTAGATTTTCTTGTCCCATGATTGATTATTTTGATTTAAATTGGAAATTTGACTAGTTTTTTCTCTACTCCATTTCAGGTTGAAAATGACAGAGGAGGTTGTAAGAGGACGGGGGACTAGGGGCACTAGCATTTACCCATCATTACACGTTACTGTTTGTGTGAACCACATAGTGAGGGAGTAATGAAACTGGTTTAGAAAAATGAGAGCTTATTGTGAAACAGGTGTTGGACATGCAATGACAAGTGAGAGGGCTCAGAAACAGTGGATACAAATCAGAAGCCAGCAAATGAAAAAGCCCTGAAAACAGAGATAAAACAAAAAATAAAAATGCAGGAAAAGAAAATAAACCATACCAGTCCTTTTGGATTCCTCAAAACTAAACTTCAAAATAAAGTAAGAAGCAGAACAAATAAACCATGCTGAAAAATGAATTCATGCTAAATAAAGTATATGCACTGACTAAAAATGAAACAAACAAAGCAACTGAAAAAAATGGACTATGAAATGAATATGAATGAAGTCAAACTCAAAATCATTCAAAACAAATTCAAAATAGTAACTCAGGAAAAATATTATTTCAGAAATCTTCTTGAAATTTAGCAGAACTGAAAAACTTAATCTTTCAACAAAAGAGAAATGAAAGAACCAATATGCCAAAAGAAAACATCATGCTCAACATAAAGTAAATCTTAGCCTAGAGCAACAAAAAATATATACAAGCAAAGCAAACTGTACAATGAAGCAACACTCACCAGATCAACACTTGGTTTTATAAGGTGAATAACAGCTCTGCCGTGAAACAATATTACACCAGTTTTACTGTAAATCTGAGTGACTGAAAGCAAAAGAAAGACAGCGCATTAAAAACTATTGAAACACAATACACAGCAAAATCAAGAACACATAACAACCAGTGAACACTTAAAAACACATTTAAACTTATATCTCTATAATTAATATTAAGAATCACTGGAAAAGACAGGAGAAAACGGAATGTATTTAGACTGATGCATGCTGGATATTGAAAATAAAAAGAAACATATTTGGGGCCACGCCTACAAAGTCAAAACGTGCAATATAATTTTATTCATTAACTTTCTTTAATATGATAATGAAATCATTACGGACGAGTTTATTTGCACTTTTATTCATAAATCGGATTTGCAACAGGCAAACCATTCATATATATCCAACTCACATGAAGGTTTACCAGGGCCAGATTCAGTGACAATGAATATTTGTACTTCCTCCTCCTTTGTCCCTACCTTAGAATGTGCCACAACAGCAGACATAATTTACTGTAGTGGGACCCTTCATTCAATAGGAACTTCCATGTTTTTCTCTTTAATTTTTACATTGAAACTAGTTAGTATTATTCAAAAAAATTTTTGAAATTGTTGTTGATGAATGTAACGGAACAGGAAAACATAATATAATATTGTTTCAGTAATAATAAAATTAGACCAATTTCTTCAAGAATTTTTTCAATTTCAATCATAAACAATGAGACAACGAAGGATCTCAGAAGCAACATTGAAATAAACACAACTGAGCAGAAAGAGAAGATATAAATATAGGAGAGCAATGTATAAAATGCAAAATTTGAAAAATAACAATGCAAAGATCAAATGAATTTGAATTAAAGCATTCCAAAGAAGAGCAGGCAACCAAATGACGCACCTGAGGTTCCTGATGCCAGTCAATGGGCTCCTCCTTCACTGTGATGTCCTCCAGCTCATCGTCAGGCACTTCATTTTTGACCATCTTGGTTATTGGAGGATTTTCACTTTTTGAAATGGCAACTGCAAAAAATGAAAAAATTAACAGATAAAATCATAATGAGCTTGAAAATATGTATTTCATTTTTGATACATCGCTAATGGATGGAAAATATCTAGCATTTGAACTCCCAACTTAAGTAACATAAAATGAATTCATTTCTAGGCTCATCCTTGAATGCTGCTGTTGAAGACAAAAAAGTAATAATGACTTGAAGGAAATTTGTACCAAACACAATCAGAAAGGTTTATCATTGCAGAGCTCTTGCTGTCCATTCAATTTTTAGTTCAAGGTGTTCTATTTATTTCAGCTGAGTAATGACAATAGTTACAGAAACCCACAAAGCTTAGGTTCAAATAACTGTACAGAAGTGTAAAACTTCAGAGTCTTGGCCAACACAGCCTGCAACATCAGTGAGAGTTTTGGCATTTGGATGAAACAAATTAAAAAAACACAGTAGAATGAAAACAAAGCCAAATAAACATTAGCTTAAAGGCAAACCAGCCTTACTTAAAGGAAGTGAGATTTATAATGAGTAAACAGGCAACGTTCAAGGGTTAGTCAAAAAGTTGTCAGACAAATGCCATAATTTTGAACTGAACAGAGATTTACAAGTTTTTACAAGTTAAATTCTGTCCTTAAAGCTTCCTTAATAACTTGCAGCTGTCTCATCAGTCTATGTCAGGTCAGCATCAAGAGAGGTTGCATCTCAAAATAGTAATTTTCAACCCTTCAAATGGCGAATTTTGAGATCAGAGCTAACATCAAATTTTTAACTTAACTAAATTGGAAACCTGTTAAGATCATCGAAGCTTTACAGCAGGTTTATGGAGACTCTGCACCATGTAGAGTCTCCACCTGCATTATGTTCCACCTGCATTATGTTCCACTATTTTTCCATACAGACAAAAATACCACAAAATTATAAACCATGGAGGAGAGGCAAGAGGAAGAAGAAGGAAATTGGTTTGTTCTTAGCACAGAATGCATGACAATTGTAAGACAGGCAACTTCATCTGCATTTTGAACTCTTCATTAAAATGTGTTTTTGCTATAAAATAAACCTTAACAGATCCTTACTTCATCTTAGTCAAGTTTCAAAGTTTGACTAGCCATACTTAGTGGACACCAGGTGCCAACTTGACAAAGCAAGTGATGTTCTAGTATCATTCACACTAGATAAATGTAGATTAATAAATATACAACATTTGTAATGAGACAAAAATTCTACACACCTATGTAGCATGTATACGTTATGTAATCAAGAAATTTAAATGATTTGAAACAAAGAACTGTCACCGGGCCCTTGACTTTCCTCTGTCAGGTGGCCAAGCTTTCAAGTCAATGGCCACAGCGACAAACAAGTAAAATTACGTTTTCTGTTTTTTTTCCAGTTTTTTTTTTCTCCGGCGTTTATTAAAAGTTTTGAAAGTTCCTAATTTATTTGCAAACATGACAGATTAAAAGCACAGTTTGTTTTATTAGAACGCACGTCTAAAAGATTGTTAAAACATAATTGGGTGTAATGCACGGTAAAGTCTCAAAATAGGATCGCAGTCAAAGCAGTGGCAGAAAGACGAGCCTTAGTATTAGTGCAACTGCTACATCACACGCTGTTTGCACAAATCTCGTCAGCGTGACTGCTAAGACTTCCTCAGGTACACAGTAATGGACGACTGGTCTGCGCGACTGCTCCCACGTGACTGACTGACGGGTCAACCGGCATGCTGAGATTTCAGCCGCCTGCGGTTCTAGCACCAATGCTGCCGTACAGTTTGGACCGTCATGTTACTCAAAGGAGCACGCATAAGAAACAGTTTGCCGAATTGGGCAGTGAAGGACTTTTGTTGTTCACAGAACAAATGAAGCTGCCTTGAAGAAAGCGTACCACTTTAAGACGATTTTCTAAAATATTGAACTTGAAGCAATGAAATTTGGTATACTGATAGGAAATGCAATTTGAAATCATTTGTCTTCTGTAAAAAATTGCGATTTTCTGCAAAGAAAACGAGATATTCATAGAAAACGAGATTTTTTGGGGGGTGTTTCAAAATGCATCACCTCCTACAGATTTCACGCTATAGTGATGACTTTGGTATCATTGGATGCGAAAAGACGTGGGCATTCCAGAAACTCAAATGGAATTTTTCAAACTAATAGTTTGAAATGAAAAAAACGAAATTACATGGCATGTCTTCTTTGGTAAAATTTTGTACTTTATGACGTCACAACTTTTGATCAAACATGAATTTTGAATTTCCACTTAAGCTTCTGAAATGTCCACGTCTTTCTGCATCCAATGATACTAAAATCATCACTGTAGCTCGAAAAATGTAGGAGGAGATGCCTTTTGAAGCCCCACATTCCGATACTTCCAAATAAGGTAAACAAAGAAACATAAACAATCTCAATTTTTCTTTATTATTATTGGTTGGATCAGCTAGGACCCTTGAAATCATTATGTAGTAATAAAAAGACATAGAAGATGACATAGCAACGTCGCACCGTGAAGAAAGTGCCAAGGGGAAGGTGTAACATGATAAAATATCACTTCCTCCTCCCCTCCCCCCTATACTTCAAACCCCTGTAGCGGGCGAACGCGTGAACGTACGAACCTGATTTTTTCACAGGATGTACCTGACATCTTACCCTTCCTGTAGCAGCTAAAATCAATATCTCTAGAAAATCCGACATTCTGGGGGTACGCTTGCCTTAAATACTCTCACACAAAATCAGTGGATGAGTGGGTTTTGTAAAACGAACTTTGACAAATCTTGCAGCAAATATGAACTAAACCAAAATACCCCCCTACCTCACAAGCAGACCAGAAACAAGACTCACCATGCACCTTGTCCTCTGCTGCAGCTTCCTGCTTGATGGAATCATGGCTGCAACACAGCCTCTCCACTTCAGCGTCTGTCAGCTTGTGCACCTCAACCTTCACACTCTTCATGCTTGAAGACCAGGCCACACTGCACAAAGTGTTACGGAGGATCAGCATTGAAGGTTGGAGTTTGTAAGAGGATGGGGCACAAGCATTTGCACATCATTACAGGTAGCAGCTTTTGGCCATACAGTGAGAGTTATAAAACTTGTTTTAATATAAATGATGAAGGTTTAATGTGAAACCTTAAGCCACTATAAATAAGCTCTGAAAACAAAGATACCACAAAATGAAAATGCAAGAAAAAACCATACCAGTACATTTGGATTTCTCAAAATTTCTTATATATATTCATCTTTAATATTCAAAATTTCTTAAAATAAAACTTGAATAAATATAAGACGCAGAATAAAACAAATAATGTGTGAATGTATTCATGCTAAACAAGGAAAATGCTCTGACTAAAAATGAAACAAAGCAACGGAAAAATTGAAATGAATGATGTGACATCAATATGAATGAAATAAAATTCCAATCAATCATTCAGCAACAAATTCAAAGGAGCAACTTAAAATAATTTTTATTTTAATCACATCATGGTCTTGAAACCTAGCAAAGCTGAAAAACGTAATCTTCTAATAAAAAATAATAAACAAACCAATATGCCAAAAGAGAACAACATGCTCAACATAAATTAAATGTCAGCCTAGAGCAACAAAAAATATATTCGAGCAAAGCAAACTGAACAACACAGCAACACTTACCAGATCCACACTTGGTTACATGTGAAGGAATAGCTCTGCACAGAAACACTGCCCTAGTTTTACTAGGGCAGTGTTTCCTGTAACCTAGCAAAACTGAAAAACTTAAATCTTCAAATGAAAAAATGGTCAATATTGAATTGTCTTTCACGGAAATTAAAAATTCCGTTCCAAAGATTCACTAAAGGAACACATTTAAAAACGTTTTACACAAATGACATTCTGCTTGCTGATGCGTTATTTTCGAGTTATTCAACTTTGAAGTTATAAGAACGTCGTATATAAAAGTGGACGGACACGTATGTATGCTGCAACACGGTATTAACGCAACAATGGGTGAGGTTAGGGTAGGTTATGGTAGGTTAGTTAAATAAACTAACCTAAAATAAGATGAATCAACCTAAAGTAGTTTACCTTAAGGGGACCTACCACCCTGATTATTCAAATCTCACTGTGCACATTTCTATTGCACCTAGGGGAACGAAAATACATACAGATTTGTGAAATGGAATTCTGAACACAATTGCATCTATAAAAATATTCTATTTTCGAACAAGGAAAAAAAATTCGCGATTATTAGATTTTTTGTGCAAAACTTTTCTCACTCTACAATTTTCTACGTAGAAGCTTGATTTTTGTCTCAATCGACGCGGAAGGACTGCAGGAACGCAGTAACGAAGGATGTTTTTGAATTTTGGATTAGAAAAAAGTTATTGTTACATATGTCCAAAAAATGTCGCCCCCAGAAAAATCCTAGATAACTTTTTCTAACCTCAGATTGCAACATTCTGTTGCACCTAGGAGAACAAAAATGCACACAGACATGTAAAATTGAATTCCAGACACATTTGCATATATCAAAAAATTTCCACTTTCGCAATAGAAAAAAAGTTATTGGGCAAACATATGTATAAAAATTTAATTTTTTTTTGCACCCAACCACACTCCTTCAATTTCCAACGTAGAAGCGTGATTTTGGTTTCATTCAATGCGGTTTGACGGCAGAAACAGCATAGCAAAGCGAGATTCTATTTGAATTACAAAATAAATTTTTATTGGGAAAAAACTGAGAATTTTTTTTTCAACATATTAGACATGTGTAACAATAACTTTTCCCTTACGCAAATTCAAAAATTTCCTTCGTCACGGTATTCCTAGTCCTTTCGCGTCAAATGAGACCAAAATCACGCTTCTACGTTGAAAATTGTAAAGTGAGAAATGTTTTGCACAAGTATATTTATTTTTCTTATAATTGCGGGATAACTTTTTATGCAAAATATGAAAATTTATAGAAGCAAATGTGTTTGGAATTCAATTTTACATATCTGCATGCATTTTCGTTAACCTAGTTGCAATAGAAATGGAAAAGAAGAAGTTTGTAAAGTTTGGTTCATTAGGTGAAGTCCAGGGTAGTAGGTCCCCTTAACTTACCCAAACCGAGGCTGTTATTTTCCCCGTCAAGAAGTGGGCGTGTCCTGCCAAAAAAAGGGGCGTCACCCAACAATGCAGCGACTAAGCAACCGACCATATGTTATTCCTATCTGAACATAATTATTGTTATATCTCAAAAATAACGTATCAGCATGCAGAATGTCATTCTTTCATTCTTCGGAACAAAATTTTTAATTTCCGTGAAAAACCTAAATTCAATATTGACAAAAAAAATTAATAAACAAACCAGTATGCCAAAAGAGAACAACATGCTCAACATAAATTAAATGTTGACCTAGAGCAACAAAAAATATGTATGAGCAAAGCAAACCTGAACAATGCAGCAACACTCACCAGATCCACACTTTGTTACAACATGTGAAGGAATAGCTCTGCAAAGAAACACTACCTGAGTTTTACTATAAAGTGACTGAAAGTGGAAAAAGGCAGTGCATTATGAAATTATTCAATCACAAAAATACAGTAAAATCAAGAAATGCAGCACAACCCATAAACACTTGAAGAACACATACTTAAAAACTATTACTTGTACATAAAGTTAAACATCTGTTGGAGGAAGGAACTAGAGCAAATGCAATCTATTCAGACTCATGCAAGCTGAATGTTAAACACTCAAGTGACATGTTTCATGAAATTACTAATCAACATGGAGTATAAATGTCCTCCAAACCAACATTACGAGCTATATTTTATTGAGCACTAAAATTTAAGTCATTTTTATCAGGTTGCAATGAAGGATAATAAATCTAAATTTTCCCGGAACACCATGAGCCGGTACATTTCCTAGCATGGACCTAATAATGTTTTGAAAGGAATGACCTTTGATCATTTAGATACAAATTTTTAACAAAACAATAGATTGATATTTCACAAATAATTTCAGAAGTAAAACAAGCTTATGCAGAAACAACAAAAAAAAACACATTAACTCATTTTCTATGCAAACAGCCACGGTATACATTCTTATATGCAATAAATGAAGAACTCTGAACATGCTTAACTTAAGAATGTTCAAAGTTTTACACGTACAGTCTTGAACAATATGCAATTATTAGGATTCAATTACCCCAACTTATTTAGAACTACAATATTGGTATATATTGATAAGAAAAACACTCCTCTAAAAAACTGCATATGAATGAAATTCTGTGTTAGGAAGGCAAAGGAACTACAGTGGTACCTCAGATCATGAATGCCTCTATTCCAGCAAAAAAAGTTCATTTGCTGCCTCCATTTCCTTATCACACAGCTAACATAATCTATTATTATTATTCTCATTTCACCTCCACATATGTTTATACCAGCCTGAAATCATTGGATGAACAAAATGGTCTCAAACTAAATGCGTGTAAAATGCAATTCAGTGTCTTTGGATCCAAAGACATCATCAAAAATATTCCAAATCTTACTTCTATGAATGGAAATGAAGAAATTAAGTCATCACAAGAGGTAAAAAATTCAGGTTTTTGGTTCAAAGGAAACATGTTCTTTAAATCTCATATTGAGAAAACTCAACCAAATTTATGGAACTTTAATGCTTTTTCATCATATAAAAAGTATACTCAACAAAAAATCTAGATTATTGACAATTCAATCTTTAGTTTTACTGGGTATTGACTATAGTAGCCTAGTAAGTAGTATACCTCAATTTCTTCAAAAAGAGTTACAAAAAATGCATTAATTTTGTAGCAAAGATAGTAAGCCGAGATAAATTTAAAAGTAGTGATCACATAACACTTCTTAATAAACTTGGCTGGACCAATTCTCCTATTCAGGACAGGTTTCTTGTGCACAAAGCCCAATATGTATTCTCCTCTACATTTCTTCCTCAGAACAATCCTGAAATTTCATCCCCCCTACCATCACAAACCCAAATAGGAGACATGTCTTAATCAAAAACCATTCATCCAACATTGGGCAGAGAGCTTTGCCAATATCAGGAGCCTCACTGTGGAACAAACTTCCCCAGAGAATCAAAATCACTCAAACATCAAGAGAATTCAACACCAAGACAGCTCAATATCTAGCATCTACACAATAATTCTCAGCTGTAGTACTTACTGGGAAAGTAGTTATGAATTTCTATTGCTAATTATTCTATCTTTCACAAAATTATACCACATGCACCACATTTCTGTAGTACACATATGCAATGTGATTGCTCATTCAAGAATTTTTGCCTACATATATGTATAAGTAAAATTTAATCACAATCACATATGCAATGTGATTGCTTGTATGAGAATATTTGCCTACTTGTATATGTAGATGTAAAATTTAATCACAATCACATATACACATAATCACATTGCTTGTACTTGTATAAGAATAATTGCCTACATGTACTTAGATGTAAAATTTGTACATACATGGATGTATATCTATAAATATACATTTCTGGCCCTAAATATTCTTGTTAGTCTTGTGTGACTTTGTCATTTGTTACACTCCTGTGTAAATGTGTTACGTTTGGTAATAATCAAATTTCCAATTTTGGGTGCCTAAACATAATTAATTAGATGTAAATAAGCAATTTTTCTTCTATGCACTTTCTGTCGCTTATGAGTATTTAACGAGTTATGGCGGTAAATTACTGACCGTAACTCTAGTGTTTGAAGCGGAAAGAAATTCATTGAGGGTATTGTATGGCAACACTACAATGGACTCTTCCGTTTGACGTGCTCAAACGATCGAGGGCGCTTTTCCCGCGCTTGTAACGATACAACTGCGATAAGCACCATACTGCTATAGCTCATAAAATAGTCATTTGCAACGAAAAGTGCATAGAAGAAAACTTGTTCATTTCAATCTAATCAACTATGTTTTGGCATCAAAAATTTGAAAATCGATTACTACCAAACGCTACACATTTACCCACTCCTGAGTATATTATGACAATACTATTTTAGGAAGTTGACTTTTTATAATGTTTCAGTTATGCTGTAAATGTTATTATTAGAATTGTACAATAAACATTTTTATGCTTTTGACTTTGGTAAACTCTTTAGTGCTAATTTCATTAGCACAGAAAACATCATAAATTTTGAGTTTTGGTAAAATATTTTATTCTCTCCAAGCTCGTTATTTGGCATATTAGTTGACATGTAAGAAGGAAAAACTGTCCTGAATGTCAATTTCATTGCCTTAGACGCAAAATAATTCCGTCCACTCTACTGCATTGCTTTTGCAACTTTTTCACCCTTGGTTCTACTGCATCCATCTTCACTTATTATACACAACTTAGATATTTGTATTCATTACTTCTACGTATTCTGATTTTGGTCAATATTGAATTTAATGTTGTGAACAACTTTTATAATTTCATTACAAAATTTAAATAATTGGAAACATTTTAAGACATTTTACATAAATGAAATTGTGCTTGCAATTGCTTTGTTTTTGAGATATTTAACTTAGAAGTCATAGAAAGGTCGTGTATAAAATTGAACAAACGGACACGTAATTAAGCTGAAATACGGTATTGACATAAAAATAACTGGTCAATATTGGGTTTAATGTGCTCACGGAAATTAAGAATTCTGTTCCAAAGAATCACTAAAGGAACACATTTAAAAACGTTTTACCCGGTTGACATTCTGCTCGCTGATGCGTTATTTTTTAGATATGACAATAATTACGTTCAGATAGGAATAACATTATATAGCCGATTGCTTAGTCACCGCATTGTTGGGTCACGCCCACTTTTCTGGTGGTAGGTGCCCATTTCTTGGCGCAAAACTAACAGCCTCTGTTTGGGTAAGTTCAGGTAAGCTATTTTAGGTTGATTTGTTATTTTAGGCTAGTTTATTTAACTAACCTAATGTAACCTATCCTAACCTCACCCATCGTTGTCAATACCATATTACAGCATATTTACGTGTCCGTTCCTTCACTTTTATGTAAGTTTTATATAATTTTTTATATACTTTCATATAACTTCAGAGTTGATTAATTCATATATTATGCATCGGCAAGCAAAATGCCATTTATGTAAAACGTTCTTTAATTTGTTCCTTTAGCAATTCTTGGGAACAAAATTCTTAATTTCTGAGAGCGCATTAAACCTGATATTGACCCAATAACTCAAGTTAGATTAGTTGAATAAACTGACCTAAGTAACCCTAAAATAACTTAGGTCAATATGGAGTTTAATGCACTCACGGAAATTAAAAATTCTGTTCCAAAGAATCACTAAAGGAATACATTTAAAAACATTTAACATAAATGACAGTCTACTTGCTGATATGTTATTTTATTGATATACTCGTTAAATAAAAGCAATGAAAAAGTATGCGTTTATACCCCCTAATGAAACATATAGTTAGCAGCTCAAAGTTCAAATGGTCCTCGTTAATAATTTCACAATTGGTTCTCTAATTCATTTCAAAGATAAACTGCCACCCTCACTGTGCTCGTCTCTGGTGTACCAATACAGTTGTTCACGTTGTGAATCGCGGTACTTGGTTCTACCTGCCGTACCCTGATGACTAGAGTTTCCGAGCACGCTGGGCGTAGTTGCAGAACTTGAGTCTTGAGTTTTGGCACCCAGCCTACTGGGGCATAGGGGCCTTGATCACCGCAGATTTTGGT
>JACJUY010007278.1:0-16890 GCA_014220935.1 Platorchestia sp. MABIK
TAAGGAAGGAAGGTAACTGGAACAGGGAAGGAAGGAAGGTAACTGGAACAGGTAAGGAAGGAAGGTAACAGGAACAGGTAAGGAAGGAAGGTAACTGGAACAGGTAAGGAAGGAAGGTAACAGAAACAGGTAAGGAAGGAAGGTAACAGAAACAGGTAAGGGAGGAAGGTAACAGAAACAGGTAAGGAAGAAAGGTAACAGAAACAGGTAAGGAAGAAAGGTAACAGAAACAGGTAAGGAAGGAAGGTAACAGAAACAGGTAAGGAAGGATGGTAACAGAAACAGGTAAGGTAAGAAGGAAACAGAAACAGGTAAGAAAATAAGGTAACAGGAACAGGTCAGGAAGGAAAGTAACAGCAGGTTGTCTAGCACAGGTCGTTCTTCGCAAGCGGGTTCGTGCGGGTTGCCTAACATGCCATAGAATGTTCTCTTCAGGTTGTTCAGCTCGAGTCGTCTCGTACTGGTCGTTCAGTACAAGTTGATCATTACAGGTTGCCTCGAACAGGTTTATCATTGCAGGTTGTTCTCTACAGCGTATTTGGCGCAGACACTTCGCATTTTTGATTGAAATAAACTGTTTTTTTGTCATTCTTTCTTTTTTTTTTGATGATTCCATACTCGCTAGACCTATACCAACTTAAGGCGACGTCTAATCATAACGTTTATGCGGCAGCGCAACTCTGTTGAATATGCGGATGATTAAAATCTGATAATTAAATCTGCTGATAATTAAAAGTGAGACAAAGTAAGAAGTATACGTGCTTGCCACAGCAAACGTCTCGCCTCCCTGCACACTCTGGTAACAGAAAATATAATTAAACACGAACAAAGTACCAGCGCACTTTGACGAGCGTGCAGTAATTTCGTCTTCAAAATGTGCTTGGTGCTAAAAACGAATAAGTCAGCACGTCTTTGAAGGACTGAGATGAAAACGACAAATTGATAAAACTCTTCGGTAAATAACAAGGGAAGTCGTGGAGAAGAAGAAAGACTGTAAGAATGAATAAACTATTATGTTGCGCACTGGTCGCATTTAATATAGATGAGTGAGGTCCATTTCCATGAACGTTAATTGTGTGCCATGTCTCAGAAGCAAACACCCCACTCAGGATGAATTTGTCAGCGTTCGCTTGATATTTTTCCAGTCGCAGACGCGCTTCACCATCAGAAGATTAAATGTAGAGCGCCTGGACTACACAACAAAAGTACACTTTACATAAAGGAGAGACCACAACGCCTGGGCCAAAGACATGTTCTGTTTCCAATACTTCAATACTCAACTTCACGTCCTACATTGATTCCTCCGTAGTCGCTTGCTAACCGTATTTCTTTATGGTCAAGCTAGCATTTCTCCTTAAAAAAAGTCATTTGAGCTCTCAAATTTTCGATTTACTGCCATTTTCGAAGGTAGTTCTCAATTTTCAGGAACTGAGGAGTTGAGTAGAGTATTGTTAGTGACCTAAACTGAGCCATTTTTTATGATAAATGATGAAGAAGCCGCACGGTTCATAGACTCGTCATTTCGGCACCGATGCGAAAATTGAACTGTTTCTTGCAGGAATACGTTATCATTTAAAAATGAAGTTTTCAGCTAATGCCAGTCTGCTGGCCTGGATTCGGTGGATGAGTTTATTCCTGAGGGTCGTTGGCCTAGCTCCATTTGAACGCATCAATGGAAAGTACAGGCTTTCACAAGTGTATCTTGGCTTCAGTATCTCCTCCAGTGTTGGTCTAACCGTGGTCTGTGGACGGATGATTCGAGATCATCTAAACGAATGCCACGCAGACGCTGATGATGTCTACAGTTCAGTGTCCACTCTGTGGTCTCCTGCGGTCATGGTAGCGTTACTCACAACTCGGTGGTGGTTCCTGGCTTCAGTTCGTCCATTTACAAAACTGTTCAACTCACTGACTGATTTTAAAACATCGCCTCCAAGAATCGGACTGAAAACTTATTTCCTCAGCGGACTTATGGTAGCTATTCCATTGATGCATAATTTTTACTTTTTTTCTATCGAAGAGTTCTTAAATCTCCCAACAGAACGGAAAGCCTTCTACATACTTTTATTAATTTGCGACGACTTGCAACGTATTCCATATTTTGTGCTCATCACCCTATTAGATACAGTAACGACGCTGTTGACCTCGAGTCTCCGGCAGATGATTCTCCAACTCCATTCAAGTATACCTGTGAATCTCAATCAAGCATCTTCTCAGGATGACAATGCTCTGAAGGGCATAAGAGATGAGGTAGCGTTAATTCGGCGAACGCTGAGTCACACCCAAAAAGTATTCTCACCCGTGGGGCTTGTGGTGATAGCCAAGCAGCAGTTTGTATTTGTTCTTTTGGTGCTTTATTCCCTGTACGAGGAGTCCAGCGGGTCCGTGAACGCCTCCATTGCCTTCGCAATGCCTGCGATGTTGCAACTGTGGCTTGTTGTGAACTGCATGTCGCAGTACACGAAAACGGTGGGTAACTCTTGAGAAATTTTGTCGGATTATCCGATTCATTGGATGCCTACTTGTATTTCAATTGATCCTAATGAGATGAGGAAAGAAGATGGTTTAGTTGCTCAGAAAAAGGTACTGAGCTCCAGTAAACATTGCTGCTTTTGAACCTCGGACGTTTTGAACCTCTAAAATGTTTTGTGAGATGTGAATCAACATGTGACAGAATGCTTTGGCAAAGTAATGTCAGTAATGACTTTCATTATTAACGCTTATGTCATATCCTCTTCAGATGTTGTACGATAATTGAAGGCAAGCACACTAAAAATAAATGCATTTCGTACATCCTTGATGGTATTCAGGGCTTAGTACCTATTCAACATCAATTTTTCAAGGAATATAAGCACTGTAGCGACTTCCTAAAGCTTCTTCGTTTTTTTTCAGACTGAGATTGGCATCCATCGGGTCAAGAAGCTGACAGCGGCTGTAGGACAACTAGGGCCCGATCATGTGAAGGTGAGGTCCCTTGAGCTCGACCCATTCCTTTTGAGTGAGCGATCATTAAAATAATATCACCTTCATGCGTGGTCTCACAATTTCTAAGAATGTATAAAATGTTTCATCCTTGGAAAATGAAATCAGGATATCGAACCAATTCTACTAAGAATGAGCTACTGAAGTGTCACCAATATGTCGTGCTGTAACACACAATTTCTAGTCACTTCCCATTTTTTCGAACTAAGTTTTGCCAGAGACCACACTAGCTGGTGTCCGCTACAGGAGATTTCTGCCTCCCATCTATGTTCCGTATCCAAGTTACGCTAGAGACCACACTAGCTGGTGTCTGTTGCAGGAGGTTTCTGCCTCTCATCTATGTTCCGTATCCAAGTTACGCTAGAGACCATACTAGCTGGTGTCCGTTGCAGGAGGTGTGGCAGCTGCGTAGCATCCAGGCGGAGCTGGAACGCATGCCGCGCTTCAGGGTCTTCGGGCTCTTCGAGCTGGGGCGGCACTGCTTGCTGGCGGTGGGTGCTGGATGACAGTTGTACATCTCTTTGTTAGTCTCACTACTACCTGACTGTTGGGAAATATAAGATGTTAGATAGGAGTTACTTGAGCTGTTCTCTACTACCGTGGGCTCGGTGCATCCGTAGCGCTCTTTGTATCTTCTGGAAATATTTTGACCGATTTTGATAGATCCTTCAATGACCCTACTCATCTACAACCCTACAAAGTAGGGTAGCATTCAGCATGTTACTCTTCGTCAATGGATGTGTGTTCAATTTCCTCTTTTCTACTTTTGCTTTATGTAATTCAACTTTCATTGGTGAACACAACTTGACGGTGATCAAACTGATGATAATTTTTTATATTTCTAAAGAGTCATGATGCAGAATTCAAGTATGTAGATTTCTGACTATTAAAATATAGACTTAAATTTAACTAATACATTCGGTCAAAATACTTGCATCAAATTTTTACGTGAAATTTAACTCAGCCGATAATTCAGCCATGATTTTGTCTTCGCTGAAAGTATTGTTTGTACGTTAGTCGAGTCTTAAACAGATTGAAAGTTAAGCAAATCAGCTTCAAAGCGAGCATGACGTGAGCATATCAAGTCTCACAATCATTAAAAACTTAGTCCTAACTTGCCTAGAATAAATAGTACAACAGGATAGAAAACCATCACAGATTATTTTTTAAAAAAGGGAAAGAAAAAGAAATATATGGACAACAATAAGCCGAGTCGTCCAAGTGGGAAGCTGCAGCTGCCTTAGTTTCATGCCTTCTAACTCTAGATAGGATCTCGACTACCGTTGAGTAAAATAGCTCAGGTCCAACGCATCAACGAAATGGTGTAGCACGCGTCCA
This sequence comes from Platorchestia sp. MABIK, assembly GCA_014220935.1. Lineage (NCBI taxonomy): Eukaryota > Metazoa > Arthropoda > Malacostraca > Amphipoda > Talitridae > Platorchestia > Platorchestia sp. MABIK. The sequence continues at coordinate 4,321 of JACJUY010007278.1, forward strand.
TCACTGCCTTGTACTGACCATCGCTGCCAACAGTACCTCCTGCTTCTTTAGAGATGGTGAACTATTTCTAAGGAGAAGCAGGAGCATCAAACAAATAAATTTTGAATTTGTTTGCAGCGTAAGAAAAGACGAATTCGCCCGTAATTAATTGACGCTGACAAGTTTGAGAGGAAAGTAATTTGGGGCGAAGTGTTTTTCGTTTCTTTTACTTTTTCGTGATTCGTTTTGTTTGCTATTGGTTTTGTTTGCCAACCTGACCCACTTTTTTAAGTAGAGCTTCTCCCATGGAGTCCTGCACCGAGGTTCGTGCGATAGATGCACAGTAGAACCAAATTATAAGCACTCTCACTTTTCTGCCTTCTATCTAGTGGAGAAGCCGTTCTAAGATGAAAGAATATGCTCATGCTAGAGAACAACAGAAAACAACTCTCTCAACTGAAGTCATCGCATAGCTACGAGAGCTACGTTTTTCTTCTATCGTGCTCACGTGCATCTATCTTCCTGGACGCACAATACAGGAAATCTAACGCCATCTTACGAGTATCAGTCGCTCAGGTGATTTGTAGCTCTTAAACTCATTGAATCATTCAGAGAAATTGCATACGTAGAATTGCTTGCTATTAAAACAACTGTTTGTGAGGGTGTAGAAGGTTACCTGAATAAGGAATTTTGATATGAAGTGTTTGAGATTGCAGGAGGTAAACTCCCGAATTTCGGGACATCTTGAGTCATGGCAATTTAAAGTTCAGTTTTCTACTTGCAGATGGGATCATGCGTGCTTACGTACGTGATCATAGCCGTGCAGTTCACAACCAGCAACAACCCCGTCACTTGCAGGAGCATAGACGGGAGCCCTGTCTCGTAACTCAGTTTTCACTTCATTTAGTTTTACTTTCACTTCTCACTGTCCGCGTCTCAGTAACATACTTAACGAAGGTCTTTATATCTCGGAAAACTTGACACACATGGGTGTATCAAGGTCAAACATGTGTCAAGATTCAAGTTCGTTAAAATTGAATCACACTTTTACGTTTATACTGAAAAATTTAAAGTAGAAAATGCACCTCACTTTGAATGTAAGAAACTAATGATAACCCCTGAAAAATTTCAAGATGTCATTCGGTGTTAGCTCAGTATTTAGTTATTTTTAGTCTGCCAACATAATTAGTTGTCATGGCTAGTGAAAATTTCTTGAGAAACCCTCAGCGTTATGACACGTGCGTCATGTTTCGTTCGCTCAGAGTGCCATGCCGTCACATGACAAAGAAAAGTGAGCCATGATGTATTTGTTTCTCTGCGTCATCTTAAGTCAAATATGACGTACATAAATGTGTCCAAAATGCATCCTATTTTTTCTCAAGACAGCTTCGCCGTCCCTTTACGATCATGCCATCCCGTGCTTGGCATCATCACGAGGCTTGCTGGTATGTGACACACAAGCTACTTTATTGAGTGACCTAAACTTCCCATTATATGTCTCAGCGCGTTAACTTCTCCAAAATATTTGTAAACTTATAATATTTTTACTTATTTTAGCATTCGATGATTATTATTCTCATAGTATAATATGGACATCATTCTGTATTCCTGAATAAAAATAGTTCAATATGGAAGCCCATTCCTGTCGGGGGCAATGCTTTCGAAAGTATTAAATATTTCAAAAGATGCAATATACGAATGTCAAATTGCTTACGTTCTCTCATTCCCCCCTCCCTCTACGCCTTGTTTAGGGGATGTAACTGTGTTTAATATACTATCACAGCAGCGAGGAGAATGGTAATTGTTCAGAAATTTAATAAGTACGATTGAACTGCGCGGCAGCGAAGATTTTTTATCCATGTGCGTTAAATTATCACTAAATCGCTTTCCTCGGTCAAATAAAGTAGTTTTGTAAGAACTGTTGAGCTTTCCACGTCTGCACATGTGGCAGTTTCATCCTATTTAGTGTGTGCGTTGTAAAATAGACGACTTTTCACAAATTCTACCTGAGAAACAGCCTCTGAGGCGTAAAATTCCTTTTTTCTTGTAGCATAGGATAATATAATTAAGCAGATTCACTTCTAATGATGTTAACACTAAGTGACCACGTTAGCTGACTTAAATCGTGTCCATATAATGCAAGGATATAGCAGGGGGATATCGTCATGAGTTGGTTTAAGTCTTAAAAAAAAGTAAGTATAGCCGTCAATTTTGTTCTTTGAGAGGACTTCAAAGAAGACTCTGATATAGAATGAGGCTCCGGTTCTTCGAAACAGCCGTGTCATGTCATAGATGTACGAGTACAGCAAGACACTAGAATTGAGCTCTGCTACAGCGTTTAGCAGACGTCAGTGACAGTGCCACACAACATGAGAATGTAATAGAACAGAACAGCAATTGGGTCGTAGTGAAAAGAGGCGCAGACTCTGGCTCTGAGACACAGTGGATCACCGGCATATTGTAGACTAAGGATTAAGGCGGAATTCTGAGCATGGTAAAAAATAGTTGAATAAGTTGTGGCACTTTACCGTTTGTGAAAACAATTTAATGAAGTGAAACTTGGGAGAAATGTGGAAAATTGTTGTCGATCGGGACTCGACTGAGACTACACACCGGAAATGTTGAGTCTTAGACAACAGACAATATACTGTCTCTGGACACTAGAGTATTTGTCTCACTGGAGGTCTCAGCAGAATGTACCTGAGTAATTTAGCAGACTGTGTTTGACAACGAATACACCGACAATGAAATAGAGAGGAACAAAATGTGTTCTATATTACGAAGCAACCAAATTGCTATGTTGGGCACCAAATCATGCGAAATGAAACACTTTTATCTGAGGTGTCACACATGTACGAGTACTGTACGTACATCAGCGGTCAATACTTAAATCTGAGGGACAGCAACAGCAATGATCTTTTATAACTTATTTGTAGAAATAGAGTTGATGAACCAAAGGAAATTCAAACTAATAGAAAATGAAACGAAAATAACAAAGTAAACGAAGAGAGAAAATGAAACGAGAATAGTCTTTTTTTTCAGTTTCAAGGAGAAACTTCTCGTTGCGATACGATCCTCAATTGTTTATGAATATAGTTGTGCACCTTGTGCATCCAGGTACGTCTGTTGCACCGGTCGTACCCTGGGACAGAGGATCGCAGCGCATAGGGGGAGTCAGCTACCGCACAAGATCAAAGTTAAATCAACCACCCCATTCTGCAATCCGTGTTCATGCAGATAGCTGTAATTCAATAATCGCCAACAATGATTTTTCAATCATAGGGCAGGGGTCAAATTTCACTGACGAACGCATTTTAGAATCACTACATATTTTAAAAGGTAGACCAGCATTGAATGATTTGTCGAGTTCTTTCCCGTTAATCATTTCCGTCTAATTAATCATAATCTCGTGAACCGTTTGTCTGTAACTAATCACATTTATTTTATTTCGTGTGTTTTTTCAGCTAATGATGGGGTTAATCCCGAAACGTTCAAAATAATTTTTAGAATTCTATTCTTCGCTTTTAAAGTTTTTATAATGGGCTAACAGCAAATGTTATTTATAGTCAAACTTGGGGCTGATCCATCAATATAACAGCGCGTCCAGTCTACCATTAAATTCATTCAGTTCTTAGAATGGATGGAATAAAACACATTGAACAATGATTGCGTTTTGGTTTTTCAAAATCCAACTCCATCTGCCCCCGCACCAAGAAAACTTTTAAAAAGAAAGCGGACGCTTGAGGCCATTTTTAACAACACTCAAATTGTTTACAAAAAAGAGTGGAATCTAAGTGACGTATATATTCTCCAATCAGTGAATGGGATAGTGAAAATGATGTTGAGTTGTATCAGTGAATTTCAGTAACTTTTCTGTCAGAAGCAAGGTCTACAATTTGTGTCAGTATTCTTCGCGTTCGTACCAATGAAGGAATTTCTTAACAATGAATGCCTTTATATGGTCAGAAGACGTTGAAACTCGTCACTGTTCAACAGTCATTGACCAACTCCGAACGCTTTTAACTTGGCTTCAAAAGACTTGCGTGTTGACTGAGCAAGCATCGTACCCATTCAAACTTTTTACTCCAAAACTGGAAGCCCCTTTACTTCGGTAAATAATTCCACCAACAATTGGGTCTACTTCGTTTTGATGTGTAATAAATCCTTATCTAAAAACGTACATTCCAAAGGAAAATGCGAGTAGTTTATGCTAGTGGATAGAACCTGTTCTCTTATTAGGTTTAAAACGTCTTTAGCCGGATCTTCAAACAATTTAAGTCTTCGTAGCGACACATCTAGCTGCTGAAGTTCCAATTCGATTTGGGCTAAGCTGCAGGTCTATAAAGCACGTGATAAATCCCTGAGCTATATCCTTCAGCAGTCATCTATGCCAAATTGCTCAGCTATCCACTGTAATCTGCTTCCCTAGTCTAATATCCAGTCAAATGCTATAACTAACATTGTGCGAAACAGCGTAGCTATACGCTGTATTTAGTGTCCCATTCATTATGACATACACATTTATTTGTTCAGCCATACTCCATAATGACTCATTTTATTTCATTGTCCGAGCGCGCGTTATAGGATCCGGGTCAATACCATTCTTTCAGTCTTTATTAATTAATTAATGGTGCCCTGTACACTCTATCCCAATTTCTGGGTCCACACGCCTGTACATTCTCACCAATATTTCTTTTCACCTCAAGCGTCCTATGATGTAAGGCCTTTACACGTTGACCGCGATGGGTTGAATTGAAGTTCAATCTTCAACTCAAATTTAAAGTCAAGAGAAGTTTGTAATTTTATGAATTTCAAACATTTACTGGGTTTGTAAAATCCTGTAATTTGTAAAATCTGTGAAATCCAGTGTCAGTACATTGAATGGTGAAGTAGTGTCCCGTCATTATAGTGTTTTACTTCCATCTCTGTATTTCCTTTACCTTCCTGGTTTCTTTTCTATTTACATCATTAGCAACTATCTGTAACTCAGACACGTTTCCAATGTATGATAGTTAAAATCGTTCATAACACGTTCTACACGACCTCAGAGGGCTATCCTGCTATCAAAATCATCCCCATATTAACGGTGAACCTATAAGATTGTATTATTGAGAACAGTGAAATAAGATATCATGAAACCAACATCTGTTTCTTCCGCTGAGGTTTCTGGACTCATCGACATCTCGCTGCGCCAATCTTCCTTGGCGACCCGGAGGAGGTAAGTCGATAATTGAGGATCGAGAACACTGCTATAAATGAAATTTCGACCAGGTTGTTTAAATTTTGATAAGTGAATCGGACATCATCTAAGCGTGTTGCTGAAACATCCATTATGAGCTAAAAACATAACATTAGTTAAAATTTTCAACTACGAAACAGGGCTCCCGTCTACGCCCTTGCAGGTGACAGGGTTGTTGCTAGTTGTGAACTGCACGACGATGATCACGTACGTAAGCACGCACGACCCCATCTGTAAATATAAAACTTATCAACATTTTGCATCGGAAGATGTGCTAACAATTGAACGTCGCTAAATTGTTAGTTTTTCCTTCCCTAGAATATTTTAGATTGGAAATTAGCAGGGTACTTAGCACAAAAAAGTGAAAAACAACTTTATTTTCACTAAACCGTTCGACGATCCTTTGCAACAATACTGACTCTAAAACTGCTCTTAGAAAATCAGTATTGTTCAAGTGAATGGGATCAAACTTAATTCCAATGAGGCGTCAGACAGTCCCATGCAGGGCTGAAAGCTGAAGTCATAAGTTAATTTGATAGAAATGAAGGATGGTGAGAGTAATTGCTCTTTGGTTCGTCCGACAAGCCTTATTTGCTAATCACGTCAAATTTTCTTCAAACTGAACTTGGTAACTCAGCTTGCCCCTTAGTGTGACAAGCTCAACGTAATTTTCACCTTGCGAGTAGACTACGTTAAATCTTTTCAAAAACCAATTGGATTTTCAGTAGCCTGCGAAAGACCAAAACTATTTCAGTTTGAAGCTCTGAGGGCTAAAAAATTTCTTATGTAAGGAGTATAAGTAGAAGAGGATTCTTTCCTCGAGAAAGGAAGTGCCAGATCTGAATCGTCTTTTCTGATTTGCCATATCAAGGTCTTTCATAGATTCAAACATACTCAAATGGGCGGCAACAGTGAGCCATACTAAGTGTAGAGAAGAGTTTCTTAAGAATCCCAATAGAATAAGTAAATTGTATTCTACCGAGGTGAGATAAAGGTTCAGCGAAAAAGGTTTTGCGAGCAGCAGTACAAGGCGTGTATAAATCAAACCAGAACAGATTCAGCCTATGAAACAATTATCGGCTTGATTTGAAATGATTTAACAGAACTGTTTTTGTGTCATTTGCTCTGTAAATCTAGAGAAACGAAGACCTTATGACAGTTTTCCAGCACCCACCGCCAGCAAGCAGTGACGCCCCAGCTCAAAGAGCCCGAAGACCCTGAAGCGCGGCATGCGTTCCAGCTCCGCCTGGATGCTGCGCAGCTGCCACACCTCCTGTAACGGACACCAGCTAGTGTGGTCTCTAGCGTTGTCACGAGACATGGGTCCTGCCCCTCATTAAAATACATTAATGAGGAGACCGGATTCTTGGAATTGAGGACTTGGCATAACTCCATGAAATACACGAGAAAAAAACACATATGAGAATACCCTCACTGAAACAAAAAAGACATAGGAAATTCACACACCAAAGTAGTTATGATAGATTACTGAGGTACTCACCGAGGTACTCACCGAGATGAGGTACTCAAAATACTCAATTTTGAGGGACTCAAAATTGAGGGACTCAAAATTGAGGTACTCACCGAGATGAAGCGACCCACTTACAACAGCGCGTTTCTGTGCGCACCCGCCTTGACGAGATACTGCTTACGTCTTCTGGTGTTTGATACACAAGATGTTATTGCAATAATTTTTTGTGATTACGCCAGAATATCCTATCACGTGTTTATGAGGCTATCATACAACAACCTATCATAAAGGTTTAGTTCATCTACGACTACCTCACACACACCATCCTCTATTACAAGCACATTAATGCGATTGAGACAATTGTGAATTATACGAGTGCTATCCTAACTATCGGCCGGCCAACATCTCTTCTATAAATTAACTGCAAGCAAAACACATGACAAAATCCTGCTTCTCCTATATCACGTTTCCAACAGCGCAGGACACGGTCATGCCTCCAGGTTACAAACACATTCACACTGGCATCAGTTTATATTCTCTGGATATCATCAGTTCAGGAAGTGTACTTTTGACGACTGTGTTCAGCTCATCACGCCTCTGATTCTCCGCACGTCAACATTGCAATTGCGCCGCCCTGCCTACACAATTAAGTGATTCACCCCATTACTTTTGATTGCACAAATCATGCTCATTCAAATATTCAGTTTTTTACTTGTGAAGTAAAATTTTTACCACTTTATTTCAAACAGCATTTCGTCTAAAGAAAACTATCTCTCACCCTCCCGATGACATTTGATTTATTTTTTCTTCGACCACTGCGGTCTCGTTTTTTTAATTTCTTTTTTTTTCTGTAAAAATAGATAGAGAAACATTGATTACCGACCAGAAAAATTTCCACTCGTTTAATTTTTGCAAATGAATATTTCGACGCACGCTATATCTACATATTTATCAATGTAGCCTTTTTTCAGTCAACACTTGGTATGACGCACTTTCTCTGACGGTTCTCGGCGTACAACTGCCCTTTTTCATAAGCTATACCTAAAGTGTTCTTGAGGGCTGCCCTCTATTTCTTGTTCGACCAATTGGTGTTCACAGACACTCCAGAAGTGAACTCCTAAACCACTCCTACATGTTGATTTAGCTGTTTATTGGCGGTCCTGAAGCTCGCATTCTCCTCTCGTGAAATGTAGATGTCCCTTTTTGGCTGTGAGAACGCTCTTTCCCCGCCTTCTTACGAGTGCGGCTTGAGACATTTCCCCGTAAATTCGACGCTCAATCTTTTTCCATGCGTATTTTCTAACCAAAAAAAAAATCCCCCGCTGAGACACTTCCCGTTGCTAGGCTGTTCGCATATCCCTCGAGCTCAAGTGTCGTGCTATTTGTCACTGTCACCCTCTTTTGGTTGACCGTTGGGTTTGACGTTGTTTCGGTTCAAGGGTTGGTCGTTAGCTTTCGTCCTCTTGCTGTCCGGCCGAGGTCTCTCCAAGATTGCTTACACACAAAATCCTTGCTAAGCACAACATACTTCATACAACACACATTAGCACACAACTCAAAACACATGACTGTTGGCTTATAAGGCACACAAAATATTGAAGCAGCACGCCCGTACTGTTGGAATACGCAATATTTTTATGATGTGCTAAAATTTCAACGAACGAATCTTAATAAAGTGCTACAAACACCATTGCAAACTGGTAATAAAACGGAGCAAAACACGAAGAAAAATGCGAAGAAAAACACAATTTAGCAAACACAATTTAGTCATTAAAGGACACCATCCAGTAATGTATTCATTAAATTCACCAAATTAACCATTTCTTAACAGCGTAATTTAGATGCGGACAAAGATGGGAGGCAGAAACCTCCTGTAACGGACACCAGCTAGTGTGGTCTCTAGCGTAACTTGGAGACGGAACATAGATGGGAGGCAGAAACCTCCTGTAAAGGACACCAGCTACTGTGGTCACTAGTGTAACTTGGATACTTGACATAGATCTGGGAAGAAATATTTTGTCAGAAATATTATTAGGAAATTTAAAAGCAATCGACGAATACAAATATCACAGTCATTTCGAAAACTACATAAAACATTCTTGACAAAAAATCTTATACAAAGTTTTGAATAGCCAGTGAAACATTTCGAAGCCATGTTATGCAGGCATGAATTTACAAAGTAAAGTCATGGAGTCAGAAGGAATGGATCGAGCTCAAGGGACCTCACCTTCACATGATGGGGCTCTAGTTGTCCTACAGCCGCCGTCAGCTTCTTTACCCGATGGATGCCCTTCTCAGTCTGGAATGAATGAAGAAATTTCAGTTAGCCGGAACAGCTATGAATAATATACATTGATAAAATTCCTAAAATATCTACACATTAACACTACATGCTGTTGTGCAGGCTATAGCTAAAAAATGAAAAGAAATGTCAGTTGAGGTGTCTTTTCATTCATTTGATTTTTAATTATTCAGAGGCACATGAACTATCACCAAATTGAAGTTCTTGATAGAATAATGACATTGCTCGATGTATCCTGTCATCCATTGGTTCACATTGCACTAGATTTTCGAGTTTTGACGAGTCTCTCAAACGCAATGTTTTGTACATTGGAGTTCCTCCTTTTGAGTGACGATTCAAATGTAAAATACAATTTATTGTCCATCATCTATTCAGAATGTATTAACACACAAGCATTCTGAAAAGAGTTTTTAAGTCTATTGAATAACTGTCAGAATAATCTGCAGAATCACGCTCAAGATTTTTTGATGGAGCCTACCATAGGCAAAAAAGCCTTCCTAGAATTCTAAAACTAAAACTGAGCGTGCAATTTCCTAGCAGTGTTGTTTGAGTAGACATACCATTGTTCGGCTCTGCTATATAATGTTATACCAAGCATCATCTTTGTCTTAATGTGAAAGAGTGTGCACAAATTTAGTTATAAAATGTTTATCTGGGAATTACGAGGAATGAAATTTTCTAGTCGGGTGCTCACAATTTCCACGAGTGTGCACCAATGAGTTAGCACACACGAGTGAAGCTCTGAAAAATTTCAATGTCGTAACCTACCGTTCCGCTGACGCATATCGGGGAATAACCCAGTCTAACTTTTTCGACGCCTCCATGCATGGTTTTCACCGCCTAATCTATTTAATCGTTCAAATTGCTTAGTCGGCGAAAAACATGCATGCAGGTGGCGAAAAAAGTATACTGGGAATTTCTGTTGGAGGTAGAATGCCAGAAAAGAAACATGATCTATAATTAGAAAAAATAGTTCACGAGGATCATAATTGCACCCACCGTTTTGGTGTACTGCGACATACAGTTCAACACGAGCCACAGTTGAGCAGCCGCAGGCAGTGCAAAGAAAATGGACGCTTTCACAGACCCTCTCGAATCATCGTACGCGGAATAAAGTACCAAAAGAACAAATTCAAACTGCTGCTTGGCTATCACTGCTAGTGCCACGGGTGCGAAAACTTTTTGGGAGAGACTCATCGTTCGTCGAATGAGCGCTATTTCTTCTTTGATGTCCTTAAGAGCTTTGAGGTTCTGAAGCGATGTTTGCTTGGAGCTTAGAGGCGTACGAAGTAGAAAAATCATTTGCTGCAAACTTGAGGTCAGCAGCGTTGTTAATGCGTCCAGAAAGATTATGAGCATCAAATACGGCGCGTGTATCATATCGTCCACAATAAAGGAGAATATTTTGGAAATTTTTTGCTCAACAGAAGACTTTACGAATTCCTCCACAGAAAATAAATAAAAGTTATGGGTCAAGGGAATGACTACCGTAAGTCCTGTGAGTAAATAAGTTTTTAACCTTATAGCCGGCGGTGATGTCTTTAAAGCCATCAGCGAATTTAAAAATTTCATGAATGAATGAGCATTCGCCAGAAATCGCCACCGGATTGCTATCAGCACACCTGCGATGGCAGGCCCCCATAACTTGGACATCATCCTGTAGACTCCTGTGTTTTCGTTATGGTATTCATCAAGTGCATAACGGATTATCCACACAATTACTACCGTCAGACCAACGCTGTAGGAGACACTGACGCCAAGGTATACTTGCGAAAGCCTGTACATTCCCTCGATACGTTCAAAAGGAGCAAGGCCAATGGCCCTCAGGACGAAGCTCATCCAGCGTATCCAGGTCAACAAGTTGGCATTTGTAGGCCCCATCATTTCGGAACTGCTTTTATTTTTGTGAAGGAGTTCAAATTTTAGATCAGAACCGAGGCGATGAATTTGCGTACCATCCAACTTTCTTGTATATTCTACTAAATTTTGGTTCAGTTTTGTTTATTCGTAATCCAAAACTCATTCTGTTCTTAGATTTAGAAAAGCTGCTAACTTCCTTTAAAGGGGCTTAAGGGTATATCATTAGTTCACATTTCTTCATGAGCAAGAACACAGATCTGACCTTTTGGGTATAGGAGCTAACAAGTGACTGTCGTATGATCAGCAGCACCCAAAGAACTTATCATTGTGGCACAGACAAAACACAAATAATTTCTTTCTTCCTGACTATTAGAGCTGCCAATCGCGCAATACAATGGGCTTTGTTGCGCGCAAAATTTACACATAATTTGCTCCTCGGTAAATTCATTTGATGAAGCGCATCTTCGACCCTCACATTGACGAGTAATCTCAAACAAATGTTCCTAATGGTGTGTTTACACATGAGCCACTACACACAATCAAATTTAGGGAATTAGACAGCATGAATGATAGGTTTGAAGCCTGAGTGTCTTTTGTTCCTTTATTATCTCAATCATTGGGATTCAAATTTCTTCTCAAGCGTAAAAAAAAGAATTACAATGAATGAAATGCTAGCGCTTCGAAGACGCGCTAATTCTGCAGAAAGCGGAGAATCTTCCCCTCGTATAAATTACAATTGCTCGTATTCATTCCAGACGTTGGCATTGCAGTAGACTCGATGCCACTTCAACTTAGTTTCCAAGGGGCTCATGATATGCGCGTCTGCGTTGAACCTTCTATGTTTACAGCGCAGCAGAGCTCCTTCTGCGCGTATACGATTGCGCAGCAGTTCAGATCAGCTCTGGATAAGAGGCAGCGAGTACAGTTGAAAGGCCGTGTCTGTAGCTGTGCATTTTACCGCGTGCCACTGTTGGCTGTTGAGATCACGGCTACATCTGCTGCTACGGCTACTGTTGAGATCACGGCTACACCTGCTGCTACGGCTACTGTTGAGATCACGGCTACACCTGCTGCTACGGCTACTGTTGAGATCACGGCTACATCTGTTGCTACGGCTACTGTTGAGATCACGGCTACACCTGTTGCTACGGCTACTGTTGAGATCACGGCTACACCTGTTGCTACGGCTACTGTTGAGATCACGGCTACACCTGCTGCTACGGCTACAGTTGAGATTACGGCTGCTTTTGCTGCTGCTACGGCTACTGTTGAGATTACGGCTGCTTTTGCTGCTGCTATGGCGGTACGGTTACACCTGCTGCTCCTACGTTTTACGTTCTCTACTCGTAGATCTACGTGGAACCAGCCAGCCAGCATGATGAGCTAAACCCATTCGGTCTGCGCTGTGGGAGGGTCTTCTCGGCACGCGGGAACCACTTTGGGACTCCTCGTGGGACGACTCTCGACGGAGGTTGGTTGGAGAGGTAGTGGGCGCTGCTAGCTTTGACCATTCGTTGGGAGGCCTTACGAGCAATTGTAATTGTACTACAAATTAGGTGAGAACCCGTAAAAAATCATACGGCCACTTGTATTTCATCGAAGTGATCTTTTTACGCTCTCGTGTCAAGTTCGTTTCGTCAGTTCTGTTTGATCTTTTCCATATATTCATAACGTAATTATCGTAAAATGGGAAAAATGCGTACACCTAAAATATTTCAG
>JACJUY010007278.1:16922-30792 GCA_014220935.1 Platorchestia sp. MABIK
GGGAACCAGCCATGTTTAACTTTTTTTTTAATAAACTCTGTTCTCGTGAGCTGTCATTACTGGCCCATATCCTGGATTATTTTCAAGAAATTCACTGGTAATTATTTATCGTCGGAGAAATTCCTATACAGAAATTTTTCAGTATTTTTCTATGTGTTACAATACTTTCACGAGCATTTACCACCTAACTCTTTCGTACTTAGTCACCAGGTTGAATTATTGACTGCTGCGAGCATACCGGGCTAATTCGAATTCTCCAGCTTCGTGCACACCAAGCACATGTGGATTAAATAGCTTCTCACTATACGAACAGTACCAATATATACGCGAGAAATCTTCAACAGTATTTCAATTTTAATAATTTTCGTCGTAAGAGTACAAATGTCGCATTTTTTCCGGAAAACCCGTGAAAGCCTCGTTTTAATTTTGAAAACTAAGACGTGAAATCACTTTCGAAAATATGCTGTCAATTTCGGCTCTTTTCCTATAATCAATGGTCTCTATGATGGTAAGTAATTACGGTTTCCATAACATCAATTCTCGTAAAGACAAGAAATATCGGAACAGAGCCGAGCTTTTGCCACAATTAAAATTGTGGCGGGTGCCCGCCTTGTGAATCTGCTCCGGTGACACAGCCGACGTGGTCTATACTTACTTCGTTGAGCAGAGGTTTTATCTTCATTAAATCGATAAGGCACTTACAATCATTCACCTACACCACGCAATAAGCAACATCATGAGAAAGACTTATTCCGTAAAAACTAATTCCTTTTACACTTACCTCTTCCTCATATTGTGTCCCACAACCACGATGTCTTTGGTGCTCACCTTTTCAGGAATTTCTATAACATCAGCTGCTTTGTAATCGTCAGTTGAATTATCGTGCTCGTATGCCCACCTGTCTCATATGTTGTGCCAATTATGTTGCTTTTGCATCGTACTTTGCAACTAGTACCCACCGTGTTCATGTACTCTGTCATGCAGTTCACGACGACCCAAAGTTGTAATGCTGAAAAAAAGCTGAACACAAATGGCATCATCGTACTCGAGCTTGATTCGTCATAAAAGGCGTGAAGAACTAAAAGCACGAGCTCGAACTGCTGGTGAGCTAAGACTCCAAGTGCAACGGGATAAAATGTTATCTGAATTGACCGGAGTGTTCGCCGCAGCAGCACAATGCCATTTTGATGTGATCGAGAGCCGCATGTCGGACGTGCATCTGCAGCTGCTCAGATCTCAAAATGTTAAGTTTGGCAATCGAGTGCCGTAGATTTGAGGAGAGTTGCGTCGTGATCGTGTCCAGAAGAATCCCAAGTGCCATGTAAGGAATGCCCAAGAAGTCACAAACGACACAAAACGGAAGCTGTATTCCTAAATGTTCCTCAGGAGAGTAAGTGGAGACATTATTAAATGCTGTGATCAGGATTAAATGCAGCACTAATACATACGTCTTCCAGGGCAAGTTCACTGGCGAAGCTGGTAATATGAACAAATAATTTAAAACTTTTTGAAGTAGAGCGACGAAGCCAGACAACACCATCGAACTGTCATCAATATCGACATATTGAAAGGAGCCCACAGAGTGTAGAGGGAATGGTAAACATCATTATGAGCTTCTTCATTAACTCGAGATATTATGAAGTCTGCAACGAAGATGGTCATGATGAGGTTAAAGGTAATGTTGAGTCCGAGGCGTACTTGTGACCTCTTGTTTCCTTGAACGAATTCCCTTGGCGCCAGGCTTAGCACACTCAGCAAGCGAAATATCCAGTGGATGAAGCGTAATGAATCAACACTTGGAAGCGCCATTACTCTGATATTTGAATTTTGATACCAATAGCACTTGAAATTTTTTATTTCTGTTTAGTCTACATAATTCAGTCCCAATCGTGCCCTTTTCAAAGCTTCTCAAATTTATTTGAAGTAAAGCACCACTTTAGAGAAATTTCTCACTCAGAAACTAACTTGAATGAATTTTTAGAGTTGCTCAATTTAGAGCAACTCTGAAAGTTCATTCAAGTTAGTTTCTGAAATGCATCTCCTCCTACAGTTTTTGAGCTACAGTGATGATTTTGGTATCATTGGATGCAGAAAACCGTGGGCATTTCAAAAACCCAAATGGAATTTTTCAAACTCATAGTTTGAAATGGAAAAACATAAAAAATTCCAAGGCATGTCTTCTTTTTGTAAATTTTTGCACTTTATGACGTCATAACTTTTGATCTAAAATGGATTTTAAATTTCCATCTAAGTTTTTGAAATGCCCACGTCATTCCGCATCCAATGATACCAAAATCATCACTATAGCTCAAAAACTGTTGGAGGAGATGCATTTTGAAACCTCAAAGTGCATTGTTTACATTATAAGCAAAACAAAGAAACATAAACAATTTTAATTTAAAATTTGTTAAAAAACTTTTGTTCAAGTTAGACCTTTGAAATCATAATGGAGTAATACAGAGACATAGGAAATGGCATAGCAACGTCGCGCCGTGAAGAAACAGCCAAGGGGGGGGGACATGATAAAATACCACTTCCCCCTCCTCTCCGCCCCATTCTTCAAACCCCCGTAGCGGGCGAACGAGTGAACGTACGAGTCTAATTTTTTCACAGGATGTACCTGACATCTTACCCTTCTTATAGCAGCTAAAAATCAATATTTCTAGAAAATTCGACGTTCTGGGGGTACGCTTGCCTTAAAGGATTTTCAATTCGAATTAAAAACATTAATAACTTGCTCCACAAAATTGTAAAACTGGGCACGTGTTTTTTACTTAGGTATAAAGTAAGTCAAGATCATTTAAAATTAATTTTCTGGAAAATTGAAAGCAGAGGTGTTTGCATTAACAACCCGACAGCAAAAAAATTTGCTTGTTTCTATAAACGTCTATTTGTTCACAACAAAATAAAAGATGTTCTTAATGGTTACTGCTCGTCTTTTGAAGATGTAATAATTTTGACAGCATCTAGTAGAAGTTACACATCTTTATTGATCTCATCTTGCGCTATAACAGTGTTTAACAATTCGTGTTCTAAGAATAGAATAATGTCTGACGATGTTCAATGCAATGATTCATGGAAAGAGGATACATGTACCAAATATGTAGAAAATTGTTCCAAATTTTTTTCCAATTCAGTGTATTTTTATAATGTTGTTTCTTATATAGGAGGATACATAGTAAGAAAATTAAAAAATGTTCTTCGTTGCGAATCATGTATAATTGCCCTTTGTCGAAATGCTGGCAATAAAGATTCCTTAAAGTTCATTGATCTTGAAGAGAAAGTGCACTTGACCTATCCATCAAATGATGTAATTGACATATGTTTAGTTGCTGAAAATAAATGTGAGCAAGATCTTGCTATGAGCATGAATCGTAGTACTTACAACTTAAAAAAATGCTTACTTCTACACTTCGTATTTGTATTGAAAAGAAACTGTTCACATCACTTGACAACTACTGTTTCGAAGTTGATCCTCTACATAATCATGTTTATTTATTAATGAAATGTGTTTTATCTGAATATATTACTTAAAGATGTCATCACTCTACAAAACTATTTAACGAAACCATTCATAAACAGAAAAACTTTAGCCGTCAGATTTCAAATAAATTAACTTTATGTCAGGTAGGTAAATTCAACGCATATATTCTATAAAATTTGCTGTGTGAAACAAAATGGAATTACTGTGTGGTTGTAAAAATGTTCTTTACTAACTGAGAACACGAAGAAAAAATCAGGTATGTAGAGCGTATGTAATTATTCATTTATTTACATAACTGGAAGTCAGTTGCTAAATAAATGTTTCTATGCAAATGCTGTTTTCTTTATCATTCAGCGAGGACGCAATTGAAATATATGCAGAAGGAAAAATACGGATAGCACAGAGTAGCGCAAGTCTGCCACTTCATCTCGCGGTCTTCAGTCGCTGATGATGGAGGTGGTGGTACACCTCCACTGCAACACCACCTCCACAACTAAGTTGCCGAGTGGGCGGGGCGCACTGGGTCCAATACCGCAGGATTTCGACCTTGCCACCCCTCTCCCTCCACCTCCGAGTTGCTACATGAAGTTGCTATTCGCGCCAATTTTCTAACTATGTAGTACTACTGAGGTTTATTAACCTATCTGTTCGCTTTAGAGTTATTATTAATCACTGCATTATAACCACTACAAGTACAGTGTACTTAGTAAGTGAATACCATAGCGGAATACCAAAGTTAACCTGCATTAAATCAATGTAATAAGTTATGACAACGACCGCTGGTGTTTGGCCATTCGACCCTCCATCTCGGCACTCAAAAACAGGGATTCTCTAACTTTCTTAACTTAATCGTAAACTAACTGAACTTGGCCTACCTTAACCCAACCTAACCTAACCTAACCTAACCTACTTAACCTAACTTAAGTTAACTTACCTAACCTAACAATGCCGTAGCTGCTCGGAGGTGGTGCTGTAGCTGCGCGGAGGTGGAGGGAGAGGGGTGGGCGGGGTGTTGAAATTTTGCGGCATTGGACTCTGTGCGGGCGGGGCTTGGGGCGGCAGAAGTGGCTTCATTCGCTTGACTGGCAAAAGATAGCGATGCCGGTTCCATCTATCAAACTTCCTTGCTTGGAACGATACATGTGACGGTAACACTGTTCTGATACTCGTAAAAATGACTTGAATGATTTTCAATTTTTAGAATAAACACCACTGTAATTCCCGTTACTAAAGAGCCTACGATATTGAAATGTCATTCAAATGGTAAACCTTTTAAATTTCTGTTTGACAATTGCAGTGCAGTCACGACGTTACGTAAAGGTGATCCACTTGCTGTTGGTGCTGTTATAAATCCTACGTGTAATAAATTGCTCGGAGACAATGGTGGGTGACTCTGTAAATTGGCTTGGTCAATCTTCAGTGATCATAAGTTATAAAGACGTTAGTTTTAATCCTAAGTTTCTCATTGTAGAAGATAGAATCAACTTACTTGGCCGAGATATTATCATATTAGATAATATATTACCGAGATATTATCGTAAATGTTTTCATCCCTGATCAATGCGACACTATAAACAAAACTGATTCTCATAGTTTGCCGGGAAGCTTGTCTTCGAAATATAATGCGTACTTGTCATCTGATTCACAGTCTAACGTTAGAGATACCGTTCATCTTGATGTGTAGCCTAATTCAGTTCCTGTATTTTGTAATGCACGCCCTGTTTCTGTAAGACTCAAAAACTCTGTCAAAACCGAACTGGAGCACTTGCAGAGTGTGGGTAAAATTTATAAAAAAATGTATGATAGCCAATGGGCATCTCCTACCGGTAATATTCTAAAGTCTGACAGCAGTGGAAGAATCAGTGGAGATTTTTCTGTCTCCATTAACAATTGGTTAAATATCTTTCAATTTGTCTCACCTGTTTTTGATGATGTAATTTCTCAAGTCGGCGACGCAAAGTTTTTCTTCAAAATTGATTTGTCAAATGCGTTTCTGCACATCCCTTTCGACGAAGAATCAAAAAAGTTTACGACCATTAACACGTCTGAAGGTCTATTTATGTACATTTACCTACCTTATGGCTTACCCTTATATCTAGAATTCGCTTAAATCTCTCTAAATGTGCCTTTCTACCTGATCATGTGTCTTATCCAGGGAATGTTTTCGAAAACAAAGGTGTTCACCCTAATCCTGAGAAAGTCGATGAAATTCGCAATGCTCCTGTTCCTAAGAACCTCAAACCGTTGTAAGCATTCATTGGTTTGTGTAATTTCTATTGTCGTTTTGTACCTAACTTTTCTCATGTTATACATCCTCTGTATTTGCTACCAAAGAAAGATGTACCTTTCCAGTGGTCTCCAGAACAGGATAAAAGTGTCCATATAATCAAGGATATATTTCGTTCGCATGAACCTCAAAAATTGTTAGATCCCAACCATGAAACTCTTCTTGAAACTGATAATTCTGGCTATGAGGTTGCTGCCGTACTTGTGCAACGCGTTGATTCTTCTCATGATTAGTGTATTGTTCAATTTTCCTCAAAATCTCTGAATAATGCAGAGCGAAACTATTCTAACATCGAAAGAGAGAGCCTTAGTGTTGTTTTTGGCGTCGAAAAATTCAAAAAATTCTCCTAGGTGCTAAGTTCCTTATTCGTAACGATCAAAAACCTCTTTGTAAACTTTCTGCACATAACAAAGGCGTACCTCTAAATTGTTCCGCTCGTATTCAAAGATGGGCTCTCAAACTTTCCCTGTTTGACTATGTTTTCAGCTATTCGAAAGGTAAATGTAACGTAAATAGCAATTGTCTTTGTAGGCTCCCTCTACTCACTACTGCAACAGAACTAGAACCATACGAACTGATCTTTACAGTTAACTCTCTCGATAAAACTCCTATTACGTGTGAAAATATAAAAGCTCAGACTGATATGGATAGTGAACTATGTCAACTCAAACAATACATAAAGTATGGCATGCCTCCTAAGCCTAATCCTAATTTGTCTAAATTTAAGAACCTGCTCCTTCAGATGACTATCATGAAAGGTTGTAAACTTTATAAAGAAAGCGCTTTAATCCCTAAGTCATTACGTAGTTTAGTTATCGAAACATTTCATGATGGACATCCTGTCATGTGTGACATGAAGTCTTTGGCCAGATCTGTTACATGGTTTCTCGGAATGGATAAAATTGTTGAAGATATCGTAAAATGTTGCCCTCAGTGCGAATTAAATCGAGCAAAACCTAAGTATAGAAACGTAGAATGGCTTACACCTTCTCGTCCTTTTGAAAGTACTCATGTTGATCACTTTTTAGACGAGAATTAATTTATTTTCATTGTTGTAGATGCATTATCTAAATATATTGAATGCCAAATTGTTCCATCCACGAGTGTGTCAGATACTATTGATGCTTTGAGAATGGTTTTCAGCAGAAACGAGTTGTGTGATGTGCTCGGAAGTGGTAATGCTTCTAACTTTTCATCTCAAGACTTTAAAGATTTTCTAATTTCTAATAACATTGAGCACCTCATACCTTCGCCTTATTCTTCAGCCAGCAATGGTCAAGCTGAGAGTGGGGTAGGGGGGCAAAGACCTCTTAAAAAAGCTTTCTTCTCCCAAATCCTTCAAATCTCGTTTAGCAAAAGCGTTATTTCAATCACAGTGTTTCCACATAGTGTCACAAAAATTGCTCCCTCCCTTGCATTCAACAATCGTAAATTTGTTACTTCCAGAGATAGAGTTAATCCTAAATATTTTGTGTCCAGGTCTAAGCCTATGTATGTAACTCAATTTGATGTCGGCGATCATGTTTTTGCTCTGAATTTAAGAAACGATCCCAAGTGGCTGAAAAGAATTATTGTTGGTAAAGTTGCTCATAATATCTATCAGGTTCAAATCTTAGCATTAAATGTAATCTGGAAGAGACATTCTAATCAGCTGCTTCATTCTTCTGGTAATTTTGAATCTATCAGTAGTAAGGCTGCTGGGTCTTCTGCTTTGCAGCCTGTTGGCAGGTCACCTGTAGAAAATGAACCTCGTAAATCAGGTAGAATAACTAAACCTGTAATGCGAATGGATTGTTGAGTTCTTCCCTCTTTTTGTTATATATTCATCTAAAGGTAGGGAAATTGTTATATATAAAAATATGCGTCGTTATAATGTGGCACTGGTTTTAGTGAGTAGGAACCCCGGAAGGTATGGTTTCGCGCCTCTTGCGAGCTCCGGAAGGTATTGTGACGCGCCTCTTGCCTGAGTTCCGAGCACGACATGTTTTTGAGAGGAAGTCTGTAACCGACAGCCGCCTAGTACACTTATACGTGCTTTCCAGTGTTTCCTTACTCCTTCCTTTGTAGTCTAAAGCAACTGAAACTGTAGTTTGCAGCTACAGCAAAATAAACTTCTAGTTGTGTTGAAAAGAAACTATACAACACCCCACTCTACCCAGAAGACTGAAATGGGTACCGGTCTTGACCGGGGTAAACCGTCATGGCGTCCTGGCGTTAGTTATAAGGCATTTGAAAAACCAATGTACAATGTGATATGAATTAGGCTTGATAGGAAATAAAGGATCCTTAGATGCCAGTGTTTGTTTGTTTTGTTTGTTTTGAGCTTTACTAAAAATGTGTCGTCAAACTGTGAAGAAATTTTAATGTCTGAAAAATAGAGATTTCTCAGAGCTCGAACCGTTGTTTTTTATTCCCGAACAATTCACTAATGGGTCGCATTCAAATGGTATGTTTCCTTTCTTATGAACGTAAAGATCTGGTACATCGGAGGTCTTGCTTGATGGAAACAAATCCTATCATTGAAACCGACGTTGTTCCTTATTCTTTATTACGCGAACTCACTTTATTTGAAAGCCTCGCTGATAGATCTGGACTACTGATGATCGCGGGAGACGTTTCTGATCACCGGCGGACAAGTATTCTATCGGATCATTTTCACACTCATCACTTTGTTGAAATAGGGTGGAGTGCCTCGATCTCTCCTTTTAAGTACAGTTGATTCTCATCTCTCTGTTGTATTGGACGCGAGAGTTGAGTACGAGCCAGAGCTGGAGGATTGCAGGTCCCACGAGGATGCCCTTCAAGAAAGATGAGCGAGTGTCTTAAAAGATGAAGATGTCGACAATAACCATCTCCAACTGCACGTACGCGATTGCTCAAAAGGCCACGGGAGCAAAACCGCATGAATTTTGCTCACAATTCTTCGGTTTGCTCTTGTTTGTTTTCTCAGGCATTATAGACTCTATCTTTCATGCTCAACAGGGAAATTTTCTGTACTTTTGTCTCCGGTTCTACGTTCTAAAATGTCCTGGTTTGCTGAGTCTCCACAATGTTATGAATATTTTGAGCTACTGAGCTCATTGCTCCGTTAAAGAAATGAACCAAGGATAAATACCACAATAAGATTACGCTGTTGCAGACGAAGTTAACATTCGACCGAAGTTTTTCTTGCAGGGTTGCTGTGCGCCCGCTGCAGCTTAAATAGTTTGTGTATAGTAGGTTGGCAGCCAAAGATTTGTATGTTCCCAGCAAAGTAATCGTTTTCAGGATTACGAATATATTCGTAGTTTGAGTGAGTTGTTGAAAAATACAATTAAAGACGCTATAACAACACACGATGAGGCAATTAAATATTTGAATGAATGTATACTGCCATTAATGTAGAATTTTAAAACAACTTTAATGTGTCGTATGATACTAAGTGTTTATAATTGTCTTGTATTTTTTACGCCTCTCAAAAATCTGAATCATACTGGGCCTCCTTATGCTGAAAATTTGGCTTATTTTACGACAGCTTGTCTTTAGATTGCAACACTGACGGAAATTTTATGTATTCCTTGCAGAAAAAAAAACGTTTGTCTGCTCATCACATTCAATAGATCCATATTTAACACAAAAAGCACTCAAATTAGCGAGTGATTATGACAATTTTTAAATCAATCTAGGGTTGGATTAAGTTGAACTTGACTTGGATTAATTTGAAGTGAAAAGGTGTATATTGTTCGTATGATACGTACAAATTTAGTACTCGTCACGAGCATCATTTTGGTACTAATTTCTAGTTTGTACGTCTCATAGTTCAGAAATTACCCTATTTTTCCAAGGAATTTAGGGGTTTGCATTGGGCCGGCTGGCCATTTTTGACCACCTAACTGGGAATCTTCGAAGGAGCCTCTGGATTACCCAGACAAATAGGGTAATTTCTGAACTATAAGACGTACAATCTTGAAATTAGTACCAAATTAATGCTCGTGACGAGTACAACATATTTATGAACGTTAAAAAAAGTTTCCGCCCCTTGGGGGGGGGAAGGAAACGTGGTTCCCCTACCCCCTCAATCCTCAGCCGATTTTGTCGATAAAGCTCATTTTGTGCCAACATTAATGTTTAAACTATTGCACCCAAGAACTTCAAATCAGTTTCAATTTTAACATAGAACTTATCTCCACAGGAGCATGTAGGATGAAACTCTCGTACGTTCCCTAAGGGGGCAGGGAGCGAGGTTCCCGTGGCCCCTCAATCCTCGTCCGATTTTCTCGATAAACCTCATTTTATGCCAATGTTAACGTCTAAACTATTGCACCTACGAACTTCAAATTAGTTTCAATTTTAACATAGAACCAACCCCCACGGAAGCATGTATGATGAAACTCTCGTTCTCACGCTTGCTTGGGGGAGGGGACAGGTAGCGAGATTCCCGTACTCCCCATAAGCCGTGCTGGCGAATACCGCGGACACCACAGTTATGGAGCGCTGTCTCAAAGTGCAGAGGAACTAACTGCGGTAATTTTGTGACAAGTCTTCGAGCAAACACACCAGCGAAAGCTAAAACGGAAAAATTAATTGGTATAACGACGGGCAATAAGTTATAAGCACTGGACATAAATTCAAATCATATTCTTCACTGATATGACAGAATGAACGAAAAATAGGTAGTATCAATATTATCGGTAAAATTTATAACTGAATATATGAAAAGAAAGAGAGAAAGAAAGAAAAAAACGTTTATTTCCAAAAAAATTGACACATGAGATACATGCCAGCATATTGGCTTTTAAACATTTCTTAATATAAGACGTCCTTAAATAAACGAACCATACGAGGAGTACTAATGGACAAATTATGCGTGGTCTACTAATAGAAAAACCATACGAGGTTTACTAATAGACAAACTATTTGAGGTGTTTAAATAAATGAATCATACGAGGCGTACTAATAGACAAACCATTCGTGGTGTGCAAATAGATTAACCCAAGGGCAAGTTAAATTGAAAATATAATTTCTTGGATATTTTATATCCCAAGAGATGGCTGACAACTTATAAATAATTTAATTACTACAAAAGAATTCTTCGAAAGTCATAAATTATGAGTTGAATCGAATGAAAGACAAAAAACGCTTTATAAGAATGAGCAAATCCCGATAACGAGTGGGTTAAAACCAGAACCAAATATATACCTGGTATAGATTTATGAAACTCAAAATTTCATGCATGAAGTTTTAAATAGATTTATTATGTTTTCTCAAAGCGTCACTGCAGAAATAAAAAATTAGTTCTTTAAAAAATTTTAGTTGGAATTGACCCCTCTCAGAGAGGGGAGGGGTCTCTCCCACCCCTCTCAGGGTGGAAGAAAATCAGTGAATGCTTTAGAAACCTAGAGATAAATGCAAGCTTCAATTTGAAATTAAACTCATCTTTTTAGATGCCATACGTGAGAAGTTAGATTAGTTAAAAATTTAGAGTCGGCATAAAATGTAGCTTACGTAGAAAATCACCCATAGAAACCTCGCTTCCTGCTTCCCTGTTATCCTATTTCTCCGGGTTGTAGTGTACGCTTAGCACACAGACGAGCTTGAATTTTACAAATTATTAAACTCGGAATGGGAGAAGCTAATTCGAAAAACACATACATTTCACAAATTACCATCACTAATTTTGGGTGTTAAAACCAATAAATCTATTAAAAATATTACCCGAAAATTATTTCACTGTAATACAGTTTTCTGTCGACGCCCCACATTGGCAACACCGTCGGAACCTTACCTCTGACGGTGTCATTTTAATCAAGTTTCAAAGCGTTGTGGTGTTCGGTACCAGCTCCTGCTGGTGAGACTTAGAAACTCTTCTTGTTGTGAACAGTGTTATTGTTGTGGTAGCTCTCTTTTCATACATTTTCGGTTCAACTAAATTAGGATTTATATTTTCATTGTGCCTTGTGCCTCAATCGTTTGGAGAAAGTTGCATGATCGGCCGGCTCATTTTTGTATGTTGCATTCCTTGTCTAGTGGAGTCACCAGCCATTTTGTGGTCGAAGTTTTCTAAAGTCAAGTTGTTATTTAGGCAACTTGTACAAAGTCACCACTTTTGGGTATTTAGCCAACCTTGTAGAATGCAAACCTAATTGTTATGTACAAAAGAGTCTTGAATTGATGACCAGAGAGGTTCTAACTGAGCTCGCTGGTCACTCAACCTTTGCATTGTCATTGAAGCCAATTTTCATAATTACAGGGATTCAATAACTAAGTAATGACATAGACTCCCTGGCATAGCTCAGCTGATTGCCAACTTGTGTAGTGTTTTAATCATGTACCATAGGGTATTTTGTAAATTTATGTTTGATTTTTCCACTGCATATAAATTAAATTTTATTTGTAGCCGCATCGGATGCCAAGACACAACCTATAGTTCTCTATCGTGTAATTGTGACTCAGACCTGCTTGAAGGATTTGTGAGGTTGTGAGTGAGGTTTGGAATTTACACGATGAACTTCTAAATGTTGTCCTTCACAAAGTGTTGAATAAATTGTCTGTGAGATTGTAAAGATAATCTAGAGTGGACACACTAGATTAGGCACATTCATAACGTTGCTTTATCACAAAAATACTGAATAAATTAATTTTGGGCTCTTGAACATAATGGCATATGTAATGCATTCCCAACCTTAATTCTCAGTGCCACGTTGTAAATGTTAGTATTAATAATTTTAGGTATTATTCTCACTTAGTTGTATGTGAAATTGCCAACTCAAACATAAATTAGAATTCTCTGTGTCGTGTTAGGTTGTAAATGCCTTACTAGGATACTTACTACTACCAGTTTTTTTTATGTAATGTAGTAATTAAACCTGCAGTTACCCAACTGACAGACGGGTTGTGATGCCTGGTAGATTTTAGACTTAGAAATTATGAGACGTTTGAGATTTTGGCATTCTAGCTGTGTAAATTATTTAGAGCCAAATTAGGTTTAGCTCGCTTAAGTACCGCTGCCCAACTGACAACCAGTTGGGAAGTAAATTAATTAACCACAGCTTCATGCTAAGTAGACCAAGGTTACCACTCCTTGTAACCTAGTAGAGTGCCTCAATATTTATAAGTTGCCTATGCTCTATTGCTGATTTGTAAAATAGATTCTACCACCTAAACCTTGGTCATAGCTCACTGCTAGTGATGTTTAAAGGTTCCTAGGATATTGTTCAGTCGGTCTCCAAACACCTATGTCAAGGTACTAATACATCTCAGACCTGCGCTCGAGCGCCAGAGTTGCAGACTGATTTTTATGTTGGAGACTAACTTGTTCAGGGTTCTTCTTGTTAAGTATGTGGAAGTGACGGTCTTGCATGTGAATAAGAACGCGCTCCCTAACCTGTGCCATTTAATCCAGTCTACTGTTCCCGCACAGGAGACCTACGAGACGCACACACAACAAAACTACCTGCCATCTCTCAGCCACCCCCACAAGGCTCAAATCTTTAGCCACTGATGAGAGGCGCAAACAAGGTAGTCTAAAATACTCAGAAACACTCTGAAACAATCCTTGACCACACGGTCTTCCAAAAAAACTCTGCACCCCGCTCAGAGAACTGCCTCCTCGTATTACAATTCAACCATCAGCTTCACATTTACTAAGCGATTGGGTACATACCAACACTACGCTGTTACCCTTTATCCCTGCACCTGGCCATCACATGAACTCACACCTACCACCACACCTCGGTCGGAGCTCTACGCCAGGAACGAACCCAGGGATTCCTCGTCAACAAGAAACATGGACCAGCACCAGCCCAACGGTCTTCAATAAATACATTAAAGGCGAGCCGTTTTCTGTCCTTCATTTGCCTTCGGTTGACGATCTGGTGTTGACATTAAGTGATCATAAGTTGTCGCAAATCCAGCCATCGCTCTTTGCTGAAGCCCTATACAAGACAGCCAATACCTTGCACAATGAAGGGCAAAGCTTTAATTTATTTAACCAGGCCTAAAAAGGCAATTACGCTGGCAATTCATGACAAAGCGGAGCAATGGTGGGGGTGTTTCACTTCCTTGGCGACTAATATCAGTGCACTTAACTAATCGTGCGTCTGATCTTCTTGCTCGAGTCC
>JACJUY010007279.1:3165-18069 GCA_014220935.1 Platorchestia sp. MABIK
GTAGATCAACAGAAAACAAGTTGTAGATCAACAGAAAACAAGTTGTAGATCAACAGAAAACAAGTTGTAGATCAACAGAAAACAAGTTATAGATCAACAGAAAACAAGAGGTAGATCATAAAAAAATGCAGTTTTAATTTACTAAGGCAAGTTTGGAGTTAAAAAAACCATTTTTATATTATTATAAAGCATTATTATTAAATGATAATTAATAAATATCATCAATGAATTTATTATTATTGAACATAAAAACGGATCCTTTCATCACACATTTCAACATGAAAATTTTCTAAGAATGTCTTACATGCAATATAAAATTTTAAAATTATACAGTACAAGTTTTTATGTATTACTGCGCGCGACGCAATTAACCTTTTTAATTTAGTACATAATCTTGTCGCTCATTTTTAAACATTATCTTACTAACATTTTTACATTATTTTTAGAATAAATCGAAGACCAAGCAATTTTAACATAATACATCCCAAGTCTCGTAACACTGTCATTTTTTGCATAAGTAAAAAAAATAGTTGAATATTAACTGAACTGTTTCCCAAGCACCATAGGAAATAATTCCCGAATTTCCAGCGGTGACTGATAATCCAATTTGCTAATTTCATAACTAACTTACAATAAAACTCAACGGCAGTTATTAAAAACTATTGCTAAAAAAATATAACAAGTACTTATTGAACATTACCATGGATTGTACATTTCTGTTATTTACATATGCAATCTGGCAGTACTAACTAGTGAAAACTAAGTAAAAAGTACAAGAAAAATAGCGAGGCGAATACTTTACAGACAGTTACACTCTATTTTGCCGAGCTGGCGAGGCGAACACTTTATAGGCATTAGTTACAATCACTCTATTTTGCCGAGCTGGCGAGGCGAACACTTTACAGGCATTAGTTACAATCACTCTATTTTGCCGAGCTGGCGAGGCGAACACTTTACAGGCATTAGTTACAATCACTCTATTTTGCCGAGCTGGCGAGGCGCACACTTTACAGACAATAGTGACTCTATCTTGATCACTCTATCTTGCCGAGCTGAAAATGTTTACTGAACATTTGAGATTGGGTTTTTCAGCCCTCGATAAAACTAACACATAAAATGGAAAATAAGTCAAACGAAAAGACGGCTCGGTGAAAAAAGAAAATTAATTGCGATGAAAAACTCATTCAAATGAAAAAAAGAGTTAATTGAATGAGATTCAAACGAACACAAGAGCAATGGGAAAACTGATTGAAATCAGTGAAGCTAATTGAAATGAAGAAACATATATAAATGAAAAATGCTTATTGAAATTGAAAAATGAAAATTAGCTAATTGAAAATAACAGGAAAATGAGAGCAATGTTAATTGAAAAAAATAAGAATGAAACCAAAGCAGTCAATTGAAATAGGCAAGTAGCAAAGCAACATAGCTTATGAACAAAAAATCAGAAAAAGAGTAAGGGAATTATCCGGAGAAAGGAAATAGAAAGAAACAAGCACAGCGAAAAACATTAAATACAGCACAGTAATACAGTATTACTCAGTAATACTTAATTACTGTTTCTGTATTACACAGTAAAACAGCAGCAGTCAATTTACCCTACGTGGCAACTACTTTTGGCATGCGGTTGTAAACATGGAATTCCAAAAAGCATTTTGTTTAAACTTACATATTATGCATCTCCTCAGTCTTATAAATCTTCATAGTTGATCTTCTTTAGCTAATATGTTTTTCCAAAAGAATCTTTTCACAATCTAGAATTTTACCGTCAACATCTTTTATCAATTTTTTTTCACAATCTGAACTTTTACATTCAAAGCGTTTTCCTAAAAAAATCTCTCCACAATCTACGATTTTACCTTCAGTTTATGCTTCTTGACTAGCCTTNTATAACACGTACTTATTGAACATTACCATGAGTTGTACATTTCTGTTGTTATTTATACATGCAATCTGGTAATGCTAACTAGTGAAAACTAAGTAAAAAGTATTAGAAAAATAGCGAGGCGAACACTTTACAGGCATTAGTTACAATCACTCTATTTTGCCGAGCTGGCGAGGCGAACACTTTACAGGCATTAGTTCCAATCACTCTATTTTGCCGAGCTGGCGAGGCGAACACTTTACAGACAATAGTGACTCTATCTTGATCACTCTATCTTGCCGAGCTGAAAATGTTTACTGAACACTTGAGATTGGGTTTTTCAGCCCTCGATAAAACTGACACATGAAATGAAAAATAAGTCAAACGAAAAGACGGCTAGGTGAGAAGAAAAAATTAATTGCGGTGGAAAAACTCACTCAAATGAAAAAAGGAGTTAATTGAATGAGATTCAAACGAACACAATAACAATGGGAAAACTGATTAAAATCAGTGAAGCTAATTGAAATGAAGAAACAAATATAAATGAAAAAAGCTAATTGAAATTAAAAAATGAAAATTAGCCAACTGAAAATAATAAACAGGAAAATGAGAGCAATGCTAATTGAAAAAAATAAGAATTAAACCAAAACCGTCAATTGAAATAGGCAAGTAGCAAAGCAACATAGCTTATGAACAAAAATTCAGAAAAAGAGTTAGGGAAATTTTCGGAGAAAAGAAATAGAAAAGAACAAGCACAGCAAAAACATTAAATGCAGCACAGTAATACAGTATTAATCAGTAATACTTAATTACTGTTTCTGTATTACACAGTAAAACAGCAGCAGTCAATTTACCCTACTTGGCAATTACTTTTGGCATGCGGTTGTAAACATCGAATTCCAAAAAAGCCTTTTGTTTAAACTTACATATTATGCTTCTCCTCAGTTTTAAATATCTTCATAGTTGATCTTCTTTGGCTAATATGTTTTTCCAAAAGAATCTTTTCACAACCTAGAATTTTACCGTCAACATCTTTTATCAATTTTTTTTCACAATCTGCACTTTTACATTCAAAAAGTTTTCCTAAAAAAATCTCTCCACAATCTACGATTTTACCTTCAGTTTATGCTTCTTGACTAGCCTTTTCAGTTTCAAATGTTTCGCAGCATAATCCTTTTTTGGAGCGTTAGGGTGGTTCTCGATCCATTCGAGAACATCGTTGCACTGCGCATGCGCAAGCCTGATCTGCTTCAACAGTTCCACTTCGACTTTGTCTTTGACTCTGTACGCCAGTTCCTCCGTGTCTACCATGGCCTGAACCCTCTCTGTTTCTTTTCTGATTTCTGCATCAAAGTTTAAAGTGCGTTGTCGCAGCATTGCATTAAAGTCGAGATCTTCTTTGGAAGAGATGAGCTCTCCCACACACTCCCATTGCTTCTCATCGTTTACACACACGCTGAGGATCCCATCGTTTTCCACAAGGAACTCGATTTCACAGCCTGCATTGAGGGGTAGGAAATTACCAATAGATCTTCTATTACATTTTGCACAAAGCTCTCCCGGACAATGCATACAGGAGATTTCGAATATAAACAGTGGCTTCAAAGAATTTGCTTTTATCTTCGTTCTGTACGGCAATCTGGTACCCTTGGGAATTTGTTCACTCATGTCGAGGTCGTACGAAACTATGGCACGCGTCGTAATTTCACTCAACGAAAAACACGGAATTTCCTCAGACCTACTCAACAAGCCTGCATAGAGACCCGCTCCAGAAGCAACACACTCTTCAACGTTGACAGTCTTACTGATTTTCCCTTCAAAATGTCTTAGCAGATACCTTTCCAAGCCTACCACACGCGTTGATCCACCAACCAACAGAACCTTGTCGACATCCTTGAACTCTACCTTATGCAGAGAACAACACCGGCGAATATGACCCAGAATATAATCGTGCAAACTGTGGATGAGGGAAGAGAAAGTCTTCCTCGTTATTTTCATGCTGAAGTCAATATCTCCAAGCAGGTTATCGACTTCCAGAATAGCTTCAGGAAGTAGAGAGAGAGTTTTCTTGACTTTCTCGCACGATTTGAACAATTTAAGCAAAGCTTTTGAATTGTCCTTCAAATCATGACCATGGATTTTGTGGAACTCCTTGACAGTGTGCTCAACTAACTTCATGTCCAAATCGCATCCTCCTACTGTAGAATCCCCGCTCGTTGCCAACACTTCAACCGAATCTTTCTTGACAGCGACCAAGGCAACATCAAGTTTCCCGGCTCCGAAATCGACAACGAGCACAGTTTCTTCGACACTGAAATTAAACGTAGAAGCGTAGTCTAAAGCAACGGCAGAAGTTTCATTAATTAAAACGACTTCGCATAAACCTGCAATTTCGGCGGCGGTTTTTACAGCTTTCCTCTGAGCGTTGTTAAAGCACGTCGGAACGGACACCACAGCCCCGCCTACCAGACAGTCAAGCTTCGTCTCCACGATTGATTTCATTTTAGAAAGCAAGGCAACAGCGACGTCTTCAGGAAACAACACCATCTTAGCATCTCGATAGTCGACGCTGATTCCAGCTCTGCCTTTCGCGTTCGTACACCCCTGAGGGAAACACAGAAGTCGCTCAACTGACACGTTAGTGCTTCCCTCATTCGGGTCGAAATACCCTCGTAGCTCATCGTAGGTCCTGCCCAAGGTCCTCTTGACGCCGCTGACGGTGTTGGCGCAGTTCACGACGGCCTGATCCAGAGCAGCGCCGCCCACCAGTCGCTGCTGAGAGTTGAAGGCAACCCACGAAGGGGTCGTCCTTTGGCCGAACTCGTTCTCGAGGACGAGCGCTCGACCGTCCCGCACCGCAGCCACGCAGCATTTGCTGGTGCCAAAGTCGATGCCGATCGCCACAGATTTCTTGGGTCTTTTCAACGGAGAACGCGCCATTGTGAAGTGCCAGTGAAATACACCTGAAATGCAATGCACAAGGTGAATGAAAATGTACTCAGTTATGTATGTCTATCGTTACACTTTAGCATGTCTAACATAACATCTATAGCACGTCTAACATAACATCTATAGCATGTCTAACATAACATCTATAGCACGTCTAACATAACATCTACAGCACGTCTAACATAACATCTATAGCACGTCTAACATAACATCTATAGCATGTCTAACATAACATCTACAGCACGTCTAACATAACATCTATAGCACGTCTAACATAACATCTACAGCACGTCTAACATAACATCTATAGCACGTCTAACATAATATCTACAGCACGTCTAACATAACATCTATAGCACGTCTAACACAACATCTATAGCACGTCTAACACAACATCTATAGCACGTCTAACACAACATCTATAGCACGCCTAACATAACATCTACAGCACGTCTAACATAACATCTATAGCACGTCTAACACAACATCTATAGCACGTCTAACACAACATCTACAGCACGTCNGTAGCTCATCGTAGGTCCTGCCCAAGGTCCTCTTGACGCCGCTGACGGTGTTGGCGCAGTTCACGACAGCCTGATCCAGAGCAGCGCCGCCCACCAGTCGCTGCTGAGAGTTGAAGGCAACCCACGAAGGAGTCGTCCTTTGGCCGAACTCGTTCTCGAGGACGAGCGCCCGACCGTCCCGCACCGCAGCCACGCAACATTTGCTCGTGCCCAAGTCGATGCCGATCGCCACAGATTTCTTGGGTCGTTTCAACGGAGATGGCGCCATTGTTAAGTGCCCGTGATATACACCTGAAATGCAATGTACAAGGTGAATGAAAATGTACTCAGTTATGTGTGTCTATCGTTACACTATAGCATGTCTAACATAACATCTATAGCATGTCTAACATAACATCTATAGCACGTCTAACATAACATCTATAGCATGTCTAACATAACATCTATAGCACGTCTAACAGAACATCTATATCACGTCTAACATAACATCTATAGCATGTCTAACATGACATCTATAGCCCGTCTAACATAACATCTATAGCATGTCTAACATAACATCTATAGCATGTCTAACATAACATCTATAGCCCGTCTAACATAACATCTATAGCACGTCTAACATAACATCTATAGCATGTCTAACATAACATCTATAGCATGTCTAACAGAACATCTATAGCATGTCTAACATAACATCTATAGCACGTCTAACAGAACATCTATATCACGCCTAACATAACATCTATAGCATGTCTAACATAACATCTATAGCCCGTCTAACATAACATCTATATCACGTCTAACATAAAATATAGCTCATATATACTACTTCGTAAAATTAACCATCGAATCTTAAGTGCAATGATCCATTAATCAGGCTAGTGCATTATTAGTTTAAGTAAATTAGGTTAAGCGTGATTATACACTTTTGAATAGCGAAATTGAAATACTGCCCCATCTGCCAAAAAACGCATTTCAATCTATTAAAACTTGAAATAAAGGCTCTGAATAATATACATTCTAATAATAAAAACTCAAATACAAAATTTAGATCAAATTTGTGGCTTGAGACTCACCGGAATTTATGGTATAAAAGAGTTTCCCAAATAAAACGTTTTTTATCGTTTAATTTTCTCAAAGAAAGTTTTCTTAGAGCGGTCACTTACTAAATCTAGGAGAAATCATTACCGTTTCTCCACGTGAATGAGTAAAAATTTTGATATTTCCTCTTTAAATAAATTCCCTCAGTTACATCAAAAAGATAGGTATGATAAAATTTCCATAACATCCTTCCAGCCTACACTATTCAAGCATCAACCAATAATAATTATCAGTAGTTCAGCAGCTTCAAAAGGAAACGCAATAAATTTCGTTTAAATTTTCCTCGAAGTTTTTTATTTGCACAGTACTTGTAAAATGACTGTAGATATTAATTGTACTTTTGAGCTATGTACTTTCATATCCTAAATTGTAATAGCAAATCATTGACACGTGCTGAATAACACCGCAAAACGTAACATGTTTTCAATCGAACCACAAAAATGCAAAAAACAGTACACTATTATCAACAGCATCACGTTGTCATAAAGCGAATCTGAAACTATCTTGACCTTATAATAATTATAATTCACAATTGAACAACGCGATCTGCAAAAATTATAATGTTTCATGAAAAGCAGGACATCCATTGGTGGGAGAAACTGTCGAAACACTTACCACTCCTGCCACCCCTGGTCGTAATTTCAGGCGTACGAACGTTAGTTACATTTACTTGAGACTTGAACGCAGTAGAAGCACAAATTTTTACGAGAAAACTTGAACGAGCCGGAAAAGTTTACCTTTGGATGGATAACACTAATAACCATGAACAACACGAGTTTAATCGACTGCTGTGTCTGTTACGCTGAACTGAATGAGTGGTGTGTGGAAGCTATGGTGGAAGACCGCGGGTGGAAGTCTACGGGTGAAATTGGATTCGATGCCAAATACCACCACACTGCTAGATTATTTCTCCTATTGCATAAATGCATTTAAAATTCTCTGAATGGTTTTAGATGAGAGTTTTTCAGTATGAATTCGAAATAAATCATTGAATTCATTGATAACGTTATACACATATAGGATTTTTGAGGTGGTCACGTGATCGTTTGCTTCTTCATCAACCATACGCGTTTCGAACGAGTATTCTTTCTAGACCAATTAATTACATTACATTGTTGCAAGTTACATTAGAAGTTACATTACTCTCTTAAATTACAGAAGTTTTCTTGTAATAATATTTTACTATTATTTTGGATATTTTATTTTAACATTTTTCAAGACATTTCAGAATAAAACTTTTAAAGACAGGTAAGACACTTCAAAACCCTATATTATGCATTTTCATGTGTCAACATTATTAAACAGGTTGCGGAGGCTCGTTTGGACACTCGTTGGGAACACTACTACAACCAGGAATTTCGAATTAATCTTAATTTGAAGATTACTACTATCACGAATCACTATAGATTATTAGAAAAAAATGAGTGATATGATGAGTAGTTTTAGCAGCGGTTTGAAAGCAGCATTTCGATGTTCATGACTGATATTTAAACTATTTAAACAATCGAAACAAATTAAAAAATGATAGCAAATAAAACTATTCAATCAATTTACACAATTCAAACAATTTGAACAATAATAACAATTTATTTACCCCAAGCGATACAGCTGTAGATAGATTCTCAAGTATATTACAATGAATACATTTGTGACGAATGGGAGACCATGTTGGGAGATCCGTGTACAGGGTGGCGCATAAGTAACGCACCCTTTAAAAAAATTAATAATAAATAAACCATGAAAGGTATAACGACAGGCTTAATTGCAAACGATAGAGGAACTCTTAAAGTTTATTTACATGTCGTATCCTGTCTACAGATACCCAGTGTATATTGCGGTAATGAATCTTTAAAATTTACCTTCAAAAGGGTGCGTTACTTATGCGCCATCCTGTACAAGCAACTCGTAGATTTTACTTACACCTAGAATGTGAGCTTTATTCTTCCAGTCTCCTTCATTAAAGCTTCAATCTTATATAAGAAATGATGAAATCATCAAAATCTTTGCTTTCCAGATCTCTCTACGTACTCATTGATTTTGATGAACTATTTTCTCTTGCTCTAGATATTTTCCCCCTCAGAAAAGTTTGGTGAAATCAATGAGATCTTTGTTTTGGGTATAATTTTTTTAATGATTTAGTACTCCTCAAGATTCCAATCGAAAAATGTAACATAGTGAAGATTATCCAAGTTTTATTAACCAGAAATGAGCTGAACTTTGAACGAGCATGAGAAAAAACTTAAAGGAAATGGAAACACACGAATTAAAGTGTAAATATGAAGTGAGACATCACTACACTTGTAAAGGAAAAATTTTCGCACTCGGATTTTATCATTTCTTGTACGCTAAAAGTTTACTCTGAATCTATACTATGTACATATAATACGAGGGGTGTCTGTCTGTCTGTCCGAAGCCAGCCGAAAGTGTGTGATGAGCGTATTTGACTATTTGTGATGCAGTCTTCATCAACCTCACAATTTCCAGTGTAGTTATCAGATTCGAGTAGGAATAAATATCAAGTGAATTCTTAGGAAATAGAAACGTGAATCATGTGATTTGTCGAACATTATTATACATTTTTGACGGGCCGTGTGTACTCGGCATCATCAAATCTCGAGAGATTGAATTTTTTTATTTCTTACAGACTTTCTTTCATTTTGCCATCTTCCTTATTTCAAATAAAGGGGGTCGACTAGTAATATAATAATTTGATGATGACCACTAACAGCTGCGAAATATTCATGACACAAACACTACGTTCACTCATGGCAAAACACTTCGTGTGCTCAGTTTTAAATTCCTTATTTATACGTAGCATTTAAAGACTCAATTTTCACATGACATTCTTTATGTCAACTACATATCAAGGAAAATAGTGTTTTTCTCTCTTTATTTTTCAAGCTAAATAACTGAACCATTGTTACTTTGACTTCCATACTCCTGTGTCTAAGTTGTAAAAATAAACAGGTTTTAAAAATTTAAAAATGTTGTTTTACTGCCAGAGGGAAACAATTTCACTTTAAGGGAAACGCTCATCAAGCAAATTCTGGGAATTAAATAACACAATATATATCCACGAGGAGTACAACAGGAAAACTTTATTTAACCACAAGGAACACTGTCCGTATGTCTCCAAATCGAAATTAAATATTCCTGGAATCCGCCGACACTAAAATTTTTCGATTGCAAAATCTCTTGAAGTCCGAATAAACATGCGGCAATCGGTAAATACGATTTTAACCTTGTATGACTCACTGATCAACCATCCATTTTTTCAATTGTCGTGTAACTACAATTACATTTGAGAGTTCTTAGATTTTCATTTATGCGAGGTGAAGCCGAGTTTATGATTTATATTAATTATAAGAGCTAAAATCAAGTTTATATTCTTAAAATAACAACATTGACCCAAACCGAGTTTGTAATTTCTCAAACGAAACTGAGGTTAAAACTTGATCAATTACCAAATTCGAAGATGGTACTTTTATTTATACTTCTCAAGTAAGGACACTAGCGCGGACGATACTTATTTTGATGAAAGTGTGCGCCTTCGGTCACAGTGGATAGAAGTTACTTTGATCGAGAAGTTAGCGTATGTTTAGTGAACATTTGAAATATGGACAACTTAACCTAACGTTTTTTTATTGTGGAGTTATATCATAGTGAAAACAGAATAGGCGTGTTTTATTGATTTGAATTTTCATTACCATGTATATGTATCGGAGGGATAATGCCTTCCGCAGTTCGTTTATCTACAGACGTAAAACTGCTAGATTCTATGGATCAATGCGATAAAATGAAATTGTGAACAAACAACGTCAAAACAATGTGGAAAGTGATCAGTTTTGCTCGTGTGTGAAACGTGTTGATCATTACGGTTTGAAATGATGGAACAGTGACTTAATTATGAAGTTCAATTACGTTTGCAACGAACAATGGTATCAGGGAAGTAGAAATAGTGGTTTAATATCTTCGAAGACCGTAGTCTGGATACTGCAAATACGTACTTCAAGCAAGCGGTTGCAGCATTTTGGTAAATGTTAATGTCACGACGTTTTATTTTAAGCGGCTGGTTCTTTGATTATTCGTTTCAGTTGTGNCTAATCTTCGCGATTTTCTGCTCCTGATAATTACAAAGCTACTGAAAGCTTCGTCGAATGATGAAATCTTAAAAAAAAGAAAAAATCGACCAAGAAGAAAAGGCAGAGTCTGTCCCAACAGAAGACGGTTGATCACGTGACCGGTAAAGACATCGGAACGCTTCACAAGATTTAACTGAAACGTATGTTTTATTCCAATCAAGCCTGATACATATATCGCACATTGGTTTTCAAATGCCTTATAACTAACACCAGGACGCAAGGACGGTTACCCCCGGTCAAGCCGGTACCCATTTCCGACACCTGGGTAGAGTGGGGAATTGTGGCTTATTTCTCCCTTTTCCCAACGGGGAGAATCACCGAGCGGCACTGCTGGGATTCGAACTGAGGACACCTTCGTGTGAAGGGCGCGCTTTTATCCACTCGGCCACGGTGACGACGAGATAACACAAGGGATGTTTTTTGTTCTTCGAAGGAGATGAGAGGAAGATGGTGAAAGAAGAACCGAAATGGAGCTACGAACACAAATAATAAATAGAACGAGATGAAAAGTTGAGGGCAAAAACCAAAAAAGTCCACATTGTTAAAATAGTACGTGGTCAATTCTAAAACGAACGTTTCGGGCCTTGACCCATCATCAGCTGTATATCTGCAAATATGAACAGGGGATCCCAATACTCTCAACCGAGGATGAAATAGAATAAAAAAGCCGCGTAAATGAAGTGACTGGAATACGAAAACGCATGCAACGGATGAGGGAAAAATGACTTACCCCAAAATGCATCAGTCATTGTGAAGAAGATGGATGGAAATGCATATTTGGGGAAAATAAGAATTGCTGTAGCTGATTTACCTTCAAGAGGAGTAATCGTGGATCCCTCATCAGCTGATCAGCCCACGGATAGATGCGCTGTCGATCGACGTGGCTGCATGGCGGTGAGTATTCCTTTTGTTTAACGTAAAAAACTTCCCCACTTTTCACTGTTTTTAATAGTTGTTTTGGATATGTTGTAAGTTGCTAAATTGAAAAAACACTTTGCTGCTCAAACAAATTTTTATCCTTCCTAGGAAATGTGAAAAATACAGTTCCAAGATAACTTTTCACTTTGTGTGACACCGTTTTTTAAAAAAAAGCTCGTGAGAGAATTGAAATCATTCATTTAAACAAGTTAGTGAAAAGGTAATTAACTTCGTGGTATTCATGCAGCCCAATTGATGCGTGGGGAACGTATTGATGATTACATTTGTTGATTTCTTGATTTTGAAGCAGCATTTAATTGTCATTGCATTGCTTTGTTTGAGGGTTGACGCAAGGAAAGAGGGCGTCATATGCAAGCTCATAGAGCAGGAGGGTCTCACTTGATCCCAATTTACGAACACAATTGCTTCCGAACATGTTCGCTAGTTGAATTATTTGTAAATCGTTTTATGACAATTTCTGGTCAATAATTATCATTTAATAGTAGTTAAAACTCCTTATTTATACGTACATGGTAAATAAGGAGAAAAATAAGACATAGAATCTTCATTAGCGATTCCAGTAATGATAGGAGTGAAAATATTAATAGTACGGACAATAAAGACTCCAAATGTTCGTCAATCGAATGTTCGTAAGTTGAGGAGCCAGGATCCTCTTGCCCGCCTGCTCCGTTTCCAATATCACCTGAGGAGCTGCTCACTCAGGAAAATTGTAAGCGCATACAGGGATGCGAACTCGCAACCGTCTTGCTTAAAGTGTAATACTCTGCCCTTGCGTCAGTGCTTTTGTTCTATTATATTTAGCTGTTGGCGGCAACGTTTTTTTGGAGCGGTCAAGGTAAGTTTTAAAATTCTTGAGGCACTGTGTGACGGGTTTCATAAACGGTAATGAATTTGCAGGCTAAGATTGCTTGGAAATTTAGGTTCCAAATCACGTGTGTGCAGCCCTGTGGAAGGCGTTTGGAAAAGGGCTATAAATGTATAGTACAAAATGGTTTTGAAATTTTTAGTAATTGTTTGCGGCTCTGTGTGAGATGTTTGAAACAGGAATGGATTTATGAGATTAACTATTTTGAAGTTCGTATACATGCGTACATGTGTTCGTTTTGAAGCTGCTATGCATGTGTAATTACGAAGCGCTCTCTGAAGCATTTTTAAAGCTGGGATTAGATTTATGAGAGGAAATGTTTTTAGAATTATAATAAAAAATTTGTGAATGGGAATGCTCCTAAAAGCGTTACGGGATAAAATGACTTAAAGTTTATCATTAAACATGAATTTGAACATTCTTGTCGCTCGCATATATCCAGCTTTGGCTCATGTTGATATGCGTAGGGTCGCTGATACTGCCAACACATCTAGAGGGACATGGATGCGGGAGGAAGGTAGATTGCAATGAGAAACATTAATGTTTCCCACCATCTTAATTAGTTCGTGTGTATTTTGGGTTATAATCTAAGAAGAGTGCGTATAATCTATGAAAAGTGGGTAACAGGCGTAATGGTCTTTATCCTAGTCTGAGTGAACGGAACGGCACACTATGCCAGCACCAAATAAAAGACGCGAATCACAGATACGGTCATTAAGCATCCTTACGCGCGTCACACAGAAGCAGACATCAAACAAATGTATGAACACACCAACCGTATTATTTAGTATAAGATGTAAGTGTGATTCCTTCGATTTTGAATTCATTTAGATTTTAGAGACAGGTTTGATGGAAGGCTTTAATCAGTGTTGAAATTACAGTTTAATTTAGAGAGATTTGAAAAAAAATTGGTGACGGCTTTACTAGATCCTTTCCACATTTTTTTGGACAGAGAATTTTATAAAATAATTTTTATAACTTTTTTCGAAGGAGGGATGTATGGAATTGAAGAGAAGACACTGTCTGAGGTTAGATGTGATTTAGATTGCTTTTGCGTGCACTACGTAGTTTATAAATTATGTTTAGGAAATTTATATACATCGGAGAGGGAAAAAAAAGTAATTTATAGTTCTTGTTTTCTTTTAATTTACTTTCTGCTGCGGAAGAATATTGAGAAAACAATGTAACAATAGAGGTCT
The DNA here is from genome assembly GCA_014220935.1 of Platorchestia sp. MABIK. NCBI lineage: Eukaryota > Metazoa > Arthropoda > Malacostraca > Amphipoda > Talitridae > Platorchestia > Platorchestia sp. MABIK. The sequence continues at coordinate 16,749 of JACJUY010007279.1, forward strand.
CATACATAACATGTTGTGTCATCAGTGCATGCATGATAACATCTCTGTGCGAGCAATCCTTCTTTGTTTGTTTCTATGAGCGTTAGCGCTCCCTGGGGAAATATGTGTGAAACTTTTTCCCTAAGGATATGATTTATTACTATTTCACCATTTTCAATAGAATTTGGTTAGTCCTTCAAATTTGATTGGATCATAAACTACAATGTCAGCAAAACATGTCATTTTAATAGCTGACGTTAAAAAATGTTTCGAGCATTTCACTTAGCGTCGAATTACGTGCGACGAATGTAAATTATTTTCCGAGGTCGAACATGTTATGCATGTTTTGATGATCAGGATTCCGGGGTACATTAGTCTCTTGTCAATTCGAGAGCTATAAGATTTGACAACGAGATGGTCTTTGACCGATGTAGTCGTTAACTGAGTTAATTGTTATCAGTTTCCTCTGCCATCCACCTCCACCTTGCTCTGTTCCTTTTTTCAAGCCCTGGGCCTGTAGATAAAAGTCTTGTCCACAGGAGACCTAAATCCACCTCTGTTCTCGGCCTCTAGCCTGGCCAGGTCCACTCCTTTAGGTGCGACCACGTCGAAGTTCTGGATGATGGCGGCAGAGAAGAGGAACAGCTCCATGCGGGCCAGCAGCTCTCCGGCACACTGGCGACGGCCTTTAAAGAAAGATGTTAGTGATAATATGATGTTAGATAGCGAAACATATTCGGATTACCATCTGCTGAGGCAAATATTCAAAATTGTCCAAGTTTTAGGTTTAATTTCGAGGCGGAGATGGAAAAAATTTGGCTGCAGAGAGTATACCTCAAATACTGATCTCATTCTGGCTGTTATCAAAAGCTTCTTGGTACCGTTAATTTTGTAACCCACCTGCACCAAAGCCAAAGAAGCCCTGCTTAGGAGCCGTGTACTTGGTGCGGGTCTCATCCAAGAATCTCTCAGGGTAAAACTTGTGGGGGTCGTCCCAGTAGCGAGGGTCGTGGTGGATGTAGTGAGTTCCCACCGAGATGAGGGTACCCTGCACGTGATTGGAATGATTTCTGAACTGTTTCATATTGTTCTCTTCTGCCTTACACGGCTGTTGATCAAGTGAACTTCTGGTATACGACAATTCAATGAACAAACATGAATGCCATCATAAAGTTGAACAAAAATTTCTAACATTGCTTTTCCAAACTTAAGTGGAGCTGAGGTTGACATTCGAATTATTTCTGAAAGTTCCTCAAACAGAGCTAAGGGAAATATAACGTGTTGCTTGTATGCGCACGAATACATTACAGCAGGAATACAATTTACCGATTGTAAAGCTGAA
>JACJUY010007279.1:29863-44983 GCA_014220935.1 Platorchestia sp. MABIK
GTTTTAAAATCCAATGTATCGACGTTTCATGTTTGCACTTTATTGGAAATAAATGTTTTTTCTTTCTTTCTTTCTTTCTTGTATTAGGAGGGTGACTGTACTGAACACTAACAACATGACGCTATGATTTCAAAAGTGTTGTGTAGCAGCATCGTTGTATTAGGAGGGTGACTGTACTGAACCCTAACAAAATAACGCTATGATTTCATAAGTGTTGTGTAGCAGCATCCTTGCATTAGGAGGGTGACCGAACAGAACACTAACAAAATAACGCTATGATTTCATGAGTGTTGTGTAGCAGCATCGTTGTATTAGGAGGGTTACTGTACTGAACACTAACAAAATAACGCTATGATTTCAAAAGTGTTGTGTAGCAGCATCCTTGTATTAGGAGGGTGACTGTACTGAACACTAACAAAATAACGCTATGATTTCAAGAGTGTTGTGTAGCAGCATCGTTGTATTAGAAGTGACGGTACAGAACACACAATAATGTCATAAGTTGATGTGTGCTTCGTAGCAGTATTGCTGTTCTTGGAAAGTGACTATACAGAACACAAACAAAATAACTCCGTGATGTCATCAGTGTATAAGAATGACAGCATAGGAAAATATAGAGAGGCAACCAATGTTGTCAGGAATGTCTTGTGGAAGTACCGTTTACTAGGAGGATGATAGGGCGCAACTGGGAGGAAAAAAATGTGCGATTTTTAGCTTATTATATCATTGAGAACATATCAAAAATTTACCTACTGCGACTATCGAATTATTTAAAATTCATTACACAATTTACGGTATTTTTTTCACAATTTATTCACAATAGAACATTTAAATTGAATATATGTTTCCTGAACTTAATTGATGGAACTTAGCAGCAAGCTGTTACAGCTTTTACAACCTACAGCATCAGAACTAGAAGTTCATTGTTGAGGAACACATTACATACCTCAGCAAGTACAACACTACGAAATACATGAACTGTTCGTAAAATCGTTTTTCTATTCATGGCAATGATAAATATATACGCTTTGATAATGTTTAAATAACACGAATGAACGAATTTTAAATGTTGAATAAATTTTTACGAACATTTAAATGATATGTAGAATATAATTACGCTGGCATTCACACAATAACTTTGCTCTTTCGTACATGTAACCTTCAACAATCTTAGAATGACTTTCAACATGTTCACACAGCACAAATTAGTATTTCGGTAATAATTTATGAGAAAAATTACTTCGTTAGCATTCATATAAATACTTCAGAGTATTATGGTATTACCAAACGGTTTTTGTTCTATCTTTGATTACGTGCCGTTAGCGTTTGAAATAAAATAGGAAATAAATTGTGAAATAGGTCTTTCTCGACGCGATTACTTCATCATGCATATAATACCATTAAATCATCTGCTCTCATTTATTGAATCAGTTCTGCGCTTCATTTTATTCTTTTTTTTCAGTAGAATAATGAATGATGAACGCTCAGAAATCGATCAAATATTCTAGCGGTTTACGTCTCACGTAGAAGTAGGCCTTTGTGGCAACACTAGATTTCATGTTAATACTTCATGTGAAGATAATGTTGATAATGCTCATAAATTACTGCATCAATTGAAAAGTAGGCATTGAAGAGAGAACTAACTAGTGGATGAATGTTGTCCCATCTACAACACTTCACAGCCTGTGATCTTATGTAACTAGTATAGTTACCTTGTCCCAGTTACAACTCTTGTAGTAGTCTCTTCTTGATAATGTTATCTAACTAGCAAAGACTGTTTCAGATTAGTCAGTCAGTTTTTTGCATGTTGTTATGTAAGTAGTAAATACTTTGTCTGGGTTATGACACTTGCAAATACATTTTTTATTGATGCTATGCAAATTTATTTTGAATTTCAAACAAGAATTATGGTTTGAAAACGCTAACAATTTGACAAGCTAAATCATGCAAGAAACATCGTGTAGGGACTAGGGACAGGCTACGATACCTGTTGTATGGGGCAAAAATATTGAATAACGATCCTCGTAGCCGTAAAAGTGATGAATTTTTCTTGTAAACATAATTGTTTTGGCACCCCTTCCCCCCTAAAAAATTTAATGCATCAGCCGCGAAAATGATTTAAGGTAACTAGTGTGTGTATTTGCATCCACAAAGTTGTGTATTTAAGTCCACGTCGTTTTGTTCTTCGACATGGTCGAAGACGACAGTAGGTCACACATTATCCTACGTTTAGTGTGTAATCACCTCTTAAACACTCTAAACGAGTCAATATAACATCATAATTGAAAAATCTATGACCAAATACCTGTTTTCACTGTTGATGATAGGGTTGATCCACAGCGCTCGCGAACCCGCTTGAAGAGCAACTTCTTCAAGCGACACTCGCACTGAAGCGCACGGCTGTAAGTGCTCAACACGCAGGAGCAGCCTGTGTTAACTAGGAGAAAGAGCTCTTATCTAATAGCGATATCCTCAAATCGTATTATCTATTTGACAGCTCACTTTTCCCAACCCCTACCTACAGATCCATTACTTGACCAATTTGTAAGAAAGAACCTTTTACCTGACATGAAAACAACTCTTCAGGAGTTGCTCTTCAGTGGCGTACGAGATCGCCTTAGCTCAAGAGTAGGACATTACATTTTTTATTTTCTAATTCATGTTCTAAAATGTTCATGTTAGACTCGTATGATAATATGTCTCTTCTTCCGCTTACGAGTAAATTATGACAGGTAGGCTATTTAGGTAGGCTATTTCTATTACTTAGGTAGGCTATTTCCATTATTTAGGTAGGCTATTTCCATTATTTAGGTAGTCTATTTCCATTATTTAGGCAGGCTATTTCCATTATTTAGGTAGGCTATTTCCATTATTTAGGTAGGCTCTTTCCATTATTTGGGTAGGCTATTTCCATTATTTAGGTAGGCTATTTCCATTATTTAGGTAGGCTATTTCCCTTATTTAGGTAGGCTATTTCCATTATTTAGGTAGGCTATTTCCATTATTTAGGTGGGCTATTTCACGTATTCTTACGATTATGTTGCAAAAGTTATGGTTAGCGTTGTATTTCAATCCTTTTCATGTACAGTATCTGAGTGCGGTGAACATCACGAATTTGTGTTCTAGTGAAAATTTTTATTTTCTTTGAGCGCTTGTTATTTGGCATTCTAGTCAATCCGTAGGAGTGAAAAGGGAATTTCTAATGTCGACCTCACAGTCTTAGGTGCAGAATTGTTCAAATTCATCCATTTTACTTCCAGTGTTTATCTCTAATATTACAAGTTCCTCAGCTCNTTAGGTAGGCTCTTTCCATTATTTGGGTAGGCTATTTCCATTATTTAGGTAGGCTATTTCCATTATTTAGGTAGGCTATTTCCATTATTTAGGTGGGCTATTTCACGTATTCTTACGATTATGTTGCAAAAGTTATGGTTAGCGTTGTATTTCAATCCTTTTCATTTACAGTATCTGAGTGCGGTGAACATCACAAATTTGTGTTCTAGTGAAAATTTTAATTTTCTTTGAGCGCTTGTTATTTGGCGTTCTAGTCAATCCGTAGGAGTGAAAAGGGAATTTCTAATGTCGACCTCACAGTCTTAGGTACAGAATTGTTCAAATTCATCCATTTTACTTCCAGTGTTTATCTCTAATATTACAAGTTCCTCAGCTCGTGTTCCAATGTTAAAGTGCACTTTAAAAGCGTTTTTAATAATGCATCGTCACTGGCATTATGTTTCTATTTTGAATTTATATTTACATTTATCGTCAAACCTGGATCAGCAAACACAGGAAATGCATTCTTCCAGGCTTTTCTCTCAATCATTTGTTCCAACTATTGACGTGGGTATTACGGTACCCATGTGAGTACATACATCAACCAAGCATCTTTATGTTAAAACTTATTATAAATCAATGAAGGTTAGTAGCAACTTCGTTCAAAATAAACTTTTCTTTTCATTCTTTTTTAAAACTTATCCAAAAAATGTATGCATCGTTGAATTTGAAGCATAATTTTTTTTAAGTTCACTGTCGAGTAGCAATTCCTTCCTTCTTCTGGCGTCAGAGACAACCTGATTCCCGAGCCACTGCAGTAGCGGTAATATGAGTACAAAATTTTTGTTGTTGAGGGGTTAAATAACAGTCTGGCCTGGCGTGCGAATCAGAACACGTCATTCCTGCACGGATGCTTGAATTCTGATATAGTCGTTTCATTGAGGTCATGTTATGTTGTATCGAGTGTTGAGTTGGTGGCTGTGCTGAGTTGAAATTTACGCCTACTCAGTAATTAATAAAGAATACATTTTCTAAATATCTGCTTATGTTTAAATAGATAACATGTGTCTCTCAGGGGATTAAAACTGTTGGGTCTATGGGAATCAGCGCTCCCAGGGGGAAAATGTAAGGTCCTATGCTTAGAGTTATGTAGGCATTCTTTTTGTTGTAATAAACTGGGTTTTTTCTTTTCAAATGGACCATGTTTTTTCGGTTCACTGTTGCTCTGTATTTCAGTATCAATTACATTCGTCTTCAACTTTAATTAACCTCGCTTAATAAACTCATTTCTTAACTTGCTGTTTAAATGTGCAAGGCATCTTCGCATATTGCTTGGCAAAACACCTTGTGCATAGATTTTTCCGTTTTCTTATGTGCATGATGAATAGTGTTTTCATCTTTTTGGAACACCTTTGTTGTGGTTAGAGAGGCTTAAGCTATCTCGTAAAATAATTTAACCTAACATGGAGACTGGCCCCTCAAGAGGATACTGCTAGGTTATCTCAGCTATAGATAGGCCCCCCGTGACTTTTGTCTTTCGTGTCTAGTTAACTTTTTACAGTGTTCATGTCTTTTTTTGCTGTATTTCTTTGTTTTTCTTCCTTTTCATTCCAAACTTGGTGTTTCTGAAACAGACCAGGGAGAAAATTCCTAACTCCCAGTGCGTCACGTGGTATGGTAAGCGTGATATCTGCTGTTCGAGATGAACGAAGAGATGTTGAACAATATTTGGTCATCGTGTAGCTAATGCTCCTTCCCATGTGTTTTGTAATAATTCATTTAACCGAAATTAAGCCATAACCACAACGTATTTTGTCAGTTCAAAAGCTTCATCCGTAAAAGGAAGACTTATCCTTGCGCATCATTTATCTTGTCCGTTGCTCATGGTGTAATTTTCACATTTTTTCCTTTGCTTCTCTTCAGAGCAGAATTTACACTATTTAAACAATCTATTTGCCACAAGTGATACAGTAGTAGATTGTTTTTAATTAAGTCTAGCACAATGGACACATTTAAATATAGCTACTTGGATAACTTATTGAAGTCATTACATATGTAGTTATTGATGTTATTGAAGAGATGCGCATAAGCAACTCATTTTCCCCTTGGGTGTACTATAGGACCGTAATAATTAAAACAAAATAATGGTTTACATCTTATGCATTAATTACACCCATTTATTTGTTGGAGTCGGTGTGTATAAAACTACACAGGCTACAAACACAGAACACAACCCTCAATTTAGACAATGTTGTTTCGTACCTACCACACAACCTAGCTATGGCTAAGCCATAGAACCTTCGTTTCGTGTTACATTTTTTTAAATTTTGAAAATAGCTTTTAAAAACTTCATAGCTGACGTTCGATGAATTATGGAGATCGGCGACAGCAAAAACCTGAAGTAAAAGACTGATTTTTGAAGTCAGTATTATTACATCCAGCATCACGCAAATGCCTCGCATTGCAATCCTCTTTTGTTTCTCTTTTATGAGACCTGTGACGTCCTCTTTTTTTCATGAGACGTGTGACATCCTGTTCTGTCCATCTTTTCAGAAAACATGTGACACCCATCAACAAAGTGATTTCATTCAGCATTCGTAATAAACATCTTGCAAAATTTTGAAACTTACAGTCATGCGTAAACTGTGGGCAACCGCCAGCTTCTTGACAGCTTTCATCCTTGGTTAATACTTAAATCATTATTTTGCTGTTATACTTTTCATTTGGAAAGCCATAATTAACACTGATTAATCAACTTCGTAGAAGCTAAAGTTAATGAGTTTCACTACATCTCCAGCTACGATGTCACTAGAACTATAAGGTCCCAGTGATTAGAAGACGATTAAGAAATGTGGGTTATTTTTCTTCTGCTGAGTCACCTCTAAAATCGCTTTAATTCAAAAGAAAATGAGAACACCGTACGATGAATTTTCATTATTTTCCAGTCACAGAAATTACCAATGTTTCGATTATCTCCCGAGCACTTTTAGACCAATCTCTCGTCAAATGGAGACCTAAGTCTCCCCACTGTCCTTCACCTCCATCCCGCTCATGTCTCATTCAAGCCCTGGGCCTGTAGATGAAAGTCTTGTCCACAGGAGACCTCATTCCACCTCTGTCCTCGGTCTCTAGAGTGGCCATGTCCACTCCTTTAGGTGCGACCACGTCGAAGTTCTGGATGATGGCGGCAGAGAAGAGGAACAGCTCCATGCGGGCCAGCAACTCTCCGGCGCACTGGCGACGGCCTGCAAAACATCAGAATTCAGGCATTTTTATTACATAAATGTTAGAAAAGACTCACTAAAGGCACCCTAATACACAAGTATACTGCCCATTATTGAATGCACGCCAGCCGCTCTCCCGCACACTGGCGACAGCCTTAGGAGGAGATGGCAGAGGAAATGAAGACGCTTCTAAGTTGCAGTGGTGATATATCAGTTAGCTTACGATCTCCTGGTAATAGTAGAGAGAAGAAAACGCAAAGTGCTCTCAATATTTCGTGTTTCAGTTTAAATAGTGGGTGATAGACAGTTATGAATGGCTTAGTTCGTGGTCGAGTAGGGTTCTTGAGGTCTGGTTTGAAGAGCTCCTTTTTAGAGTGTATTTCATCAACCCACCTCCACCGAAGGCGAAGAAGGCTTGCTTAGGAGCCGTGTACTTGGTGCGGGTCTCATCCAAGAATCTCTCAGGGTAGAACTTGTGGGGGTCGTTCCAGTAGCGAGCGTCGTGGTGGATGGAGTAACTTCCCACCGAGATGAGGGTGCCCTGAAAGTAATTGAAATGATTTCTGAATTATTTTATCTTCTGATCTACTTGGCTCTTGATCAAGTAAAGTTTTGGTATACGGCAATTCAGTGAACAGACATAAATGTCATTTCAAGGTTGAATAAATATTTCGAAAATTGCCTTTCCAAACTTAAAGGGAAACTCAGGTTGAATTTTGAAATCTTTCTGAAAAATCCTCAAGCAGCGCTAAGAGTTATATAACGTGTTACTTATATGCGCATGAACAAGTTAAAGTAGGAATATAATCTATCGATTGGAAAGCTGAAAATTGTTCATAGCTGTGCTACAGTGAAGGCTATGTTGCACCACTTAATATCCCCAAAACCTGTTGCGTGACAAGCTCAGCACACAACGGTATCTTATGCTAATGGATGCGTAATAATTGCAATCATTCCATGGGCAAATAAGATGCAAAATTACCAAGTTACACACATTTCAGTTGTTATTGGCCAATCTTTAGTCACTAATTAATGGCTCACTTTTGGTACAAAGTATCCTTCAAGGGTAGTATCGCGAGTGGCACTTCTTTGAACGCTTAGGGGAGCCAATGACGATTTTCGTAATGCTTCTATGACGAATGCTTCCACCAGAGGCAACCTGTGCAGGAATGTGATAAATAGGCTGTAAGATGTTACATGAAATTACCCATTGGTTCATGTTCGGGCTGCCATGTCCAGTTGCTTACTGTGTTATGCCCAAGTCTTGCTGTGCTATATTACTGTATGCCTACTATCTCGGGCTAATAAACTAGACCGCTCAACAGTAATCTTTTTTGTTCAACTTAATCTTAATTGTTCAACAGTAACCTTTTTGGTAGCAGAGCAAAGATGAGATTACCAGTCACGCAGTGTGCCCATTATAAGTGCCAGCGTCTTAGTATCTCGTAACCCTTCGCTGGATGAATTATTTTTGGAAATTTGGAAAGCATTCGCCAGCTGCCGTCCAAACTGGACTCCACCGCTCGTGGGGTGTATCGAACACGAATCATCCGAGTTTATTTTATGAATAGTGCGTCTCATTGGTGGTAAAAACCATAGAAATGCAGTGTCTCAACTAATTCTTTCTATATAAAGCAAAATTTTGTGTGTCATACTCGACACATCATGCAGTGATGGGATAATTTTTCAGACATGAGGAGATTGCTGAGAGTTATGAATCGAGTAACTTTTGTTCTATATAAGGCTTGGTCAAAGAGAGCTCTACGGTTGGTTCATCGTATCCCATCTTGCTACTGTAGGGTGTGGGCAAAAACTGCTGTTGCAGCACACCAGGGCTCGTTGATTTATGGAAAAATGAAGGACTGCATCCAAAATTTTTGCTTCAGACTTCAATTATTGCAAGCTCCTCTTGCAAAAGTAAAATTACACATTTTATAATGCGTGTTTTAGATTCTTTTTGAGAGGTTTCTTCGGCTTTCTCGACTTAGTATCTTTAATCTCTGGTTTGATGTGGGTAAGGTCAGTAGATGTAGCCAACTAAGAGTAAGTACTATAATGAAATATGCATAAAATTTCATTTCCTGCTATGTAATATAGCATTGCTATTCACTAATGTAAGGTCCAGTACTAACAGGCGACCTTGACTAAACGGAAAAATAATTTTTCAGTTAGTCACAGAGAGTGAAAAGGAACTATGGAAAAATAGTCGTTACTGGGAATTGAGCATTCATAATCGAAGATGGTAAGAATGAAGTAAGATGTAGGAGATCTTCAAACATCAAGAGACTGCTAGAGACTGGTGAGAAATGCCGAGTAACAACCAATGAATGAAAATAATCTTTGCGACAATGGTTGTATTTCAACAGCTTAAATTGTATACATTTATGGAACTAGTTACCTATCTTTGTCGTCGAGGGACACCATGCGGTCCCTGGGCACCACTTCATCTATTTCCTTCCGCATCCTCTTAGCGTAGTCAGGATACCGCGCCAGGAAATACGCCACCCACTTGAGCATGTGGTTGACCGTGTCGGACCCCGCTTGGAACATGTCGCTCACGATTTCCGCCAGAGCTGAGGTGCATGAAAAGACGAATATATACTTGGCCTTACAATAGTGGAAGAGTCTGTTAACCCCGCGGTAAACTGTCATGCAGACTATACAAGATATTGAACGGTAGAAAAAGAAAGTTTTAGTGACATGGAATTCAAGTTGTGGCTTTTGAAATGGGGAAAAAAAGAAAGGGTAATGCCATTTCTTGAACCAACGATATACACAGTTTTCTACTTTGTCTTTAGACTTGACCAGAATTGGAGGGGGAAATTTTATCGTAAACGACTTTTTAGCAACAGTCACTTTTGCTCTGGAGTGCTGTTCAGTAGTAAGGTAGTAAGGTGACGGTAACATTGAAATGCAGGCAGAATATGGAGAACCATTGCTTGGTTGCTTTTTCACATCATGCTGGGCTCAGATTCCATGGGCAGAGAGTCCACACAATGGTTTGATTATTTCGCCTAACTGATGGGTGACAATTCATAGGAGTGCCTCACTTAAACAGCCCTTATTTAGCGAGTACAATTGGGGGTCTCCGTCTTCGACAAATGAGTTGAAAAATGGGATTTTCTTTCCACCAATATAAAGACTCTGTTGAGGGTTTCTCGGAAATTGGTCGTTCATTTCACAGAGCAAGAAATCGTGCCAGGGGCGTAAAGGTTTTTGGGAAGATAGATTTTACCGAAAAGATCATTTGGGATCTGAACAGCTACTACCCGTTATTATTTACGTAATCTTTTACCAGAAAATGCTGAGCATTTCTAATGAACAAAATGCTGAGAGATACTTTCTTATTTTTCTGCAATATAAAGAGAATCGAGGATTATTTCGCGATCCAAGAGTTCTAAATTGAGGATCACATTCAACATCATTAGTTGTACGTAAGAAAAGCAGTTTTGCCTCAGTATTGTCACTGCTACAGATGTCAACGTATGTGAAATCTATCAAATATTTCAATTCAGCTCCCCTAATCGGGATAGAAATATTGTTTCTACGGAAATTAGCGCTCCCAAGATGAAGTGAGGTTGAGGTTCCGAGTTGAAGGTTGGGTAAGCCTTCTTTTTGTTGAGTTATAATAATGTTTTTCCCCGTTTCGGACTATTTTCGTTCTGTTCACAGCGGTTGCTTTTGAGATCCCTTTTGGGGGATACATCATTGTATCTATGGGAATTGGCGCTCCCACGGGTAAATGTGTGAGGGCGCAAGCTGATGGTCAGGTAGGCCTTCTTTTTGTTGAAATTAAATGTTTTTTATGTTAAGGACCACTTATCTTCGGTTCACTGCTGTCCTGTTTTTCAGCACCTACTATTTAGTTCTTCAACTTTTATCTTGTTTCGTGAATTTCTTTCTCAACTTACTGTTTCTATGCCCCTTTTGCATAGATTCCTTATTCTCTTAACTCCATACTGAATGGCGCTTCCTCCTTCCTCTCTTCGATACGCTCTTTTTTTGTGGCGGTTGGGGAGGCGCAAACTAACTTATAATCTAATAATCCAAAGTTGCTTTTGAGAGCAAGTATTACTTGGTTCTTTAAATTTTACCTCGTTCCATAAATTATTTCAAATCTTGCAGTTTCCATGTGCAGGGTGAAGAACACTTCTTTCACTTAGATTCACCGTTTCCTTCTCTTCATAAAAAATAGTGCCTTCCAACTTCCACTAGTGAGAATAATTTTTCTTATGCTAAACCGTCGCTTAACAAGAAGAAAATTTCAGATTGAGATACAGTTCTTGATTTACCAGTCAGGAGCAATATTATACGTACTACAAAGCGTAACACCGAGCTCACTGCAACTTAGCATTTAGCTAAGCTGTAAGCTAAGTTTTCTGACAAACAGGGGAAAACCCCGGTTTACTGCTTTACGCTATTCAGTCCACGTTAAGTTTCACAATGAAAGGTAACACTGAGATATCCCCATCAACATAGGAAAGCATTCAAGGTACCTCCCCTCCTGAAGAAGGAGTTCTCATCTCCCTCGCTCTCCTTCATGTCCTTGATGTACTCGTCGATGAGGTCCCTGGGGTTGTCGGGGTCATAGTCTTCCAGGTGCTTGTCTATGGCTTTCTGTGGAAGGAAATGCTGAATTGTTTAGAAAATACGGATCCTCATTTCTATGGTTCAATGACTAGCGAGTGTTATCATAAAACCGTGGACGTAATTCTCTGCATTTGCGCAAATGTTCCATCTCCGAATCAAAATTGAAAGCTTTGACGACTGAAAACATCCCCTCAGGAGGATACAACTATTGTATCTATGGGAATTAGCACTCCCAGGGGGACAATGTGAGGGCCCGAGCTGAGAGTTAGGTAGGCCTTATTTTTGTTGAAATGAAATATGTTTTGTTATGTTAAGGACCTTCTAATTTTCGGTTCACAGCTGCCCTGTTTTTTCAGCACCTACTACTTTCTTCTTCAACTTTGATCTTGTTTCGTGAACTTTTTTCTTATCTTACTGTTTCTATGCCCTTTCTGCATAGATCCCTCGTTTCCTTAACTCCAAACTAAATGGTGCCTTGTTCCTTCCTCTCTTTGGATCGCCTTTGTTGCGGATAGGGTGGCTTAAACTAACTAATGATCTAATCTAATCGACTGAAAACACTTTTCATCTGTCTTATATAACTTGAAATTGTATTTTTGATACAACTGGAGGTCACCAACTTCATATAAGTAAAAACTAACGTTAGACTTATCCCAAATCAAGACTTTGGATCAGGTAAAACTCACGTTCACTGTTACCGACATCTCAGCATTTAAATCATCAATGACGTAGTTTCCAAACACTGTGTCTTTGATGACTTTTGGCAGGTGGTTAAGTGCTGGTACAAATGATGTCAGGAACAGGAGCGGGCTGAAATCATCTCGCAACTTCTTGCTGATGTCGTACACTGCATCCACTTCTTTGGACCGCAAGTCGTAACGAGTGCCTGCCAAACAAGTTAAAGTTAGAACTATGTACTGCGTGCAGAAGTCAGGTTTTGCAGTCATTCTTTTTGCAGTCAGCGTAGTGTTTATCAGATTTAAAATATCCAACTCACTAGCGACCATCTGCCAGATGATGTTGAGCGCTGCCGTACGGAAGCTGTCGGGGTAGTTGATGGCTTCACCGTTGTACTTTTTGAGGTCTTCCACCAGCGCCTTGGCCTCGATGTTGATGGCTTCCTCCAGGTAGCTTTTACCCATGCCTGCGGAAAGAAAGTAAGTTAGTCCAAAGAATGGTTTGCAAGTGAGGCATTAATTTCCTTATATAGTGTTGGATATATATTTTGATACCGTGACATTTCTCTCTTCGATAAATCATTGGGCCATCCTTCATTTTTTTTACTTTAATAACTGACAATCTGGACCTCACCGAGGTTGCGGAGGTTGCGCAGGACAAAGCGGCGGTCGTGTTGCCAGTGTGGACCGTTGCTGCCTACTACGCCTGTGGGAAGTGATGGTACAAGTGAGTGCACAAGTTAGGTAAAATATTCACTGACGAGACCATTGATGGAGTTAAGTGCATAGCTGGAAGAGTTTTGTCTTTGTTCGAGTTATTTCAAACACATATACATAGAAGTTGTTTTTTTTTGCACAAAAATGTCACGGAAAACGCTTTTTACGTTCAGGTCTAATTGGCTAATTTAACTTTACTAGAATAAGCAGCAATTACTTTGAGTCCACCAATAAATTGGATGACTAACCTTACCAAGTGAATGAATTGTTCATTGTAGTTAAAGCTAATTTCTCGCAGCGGAAAACTTTGGTGTTTTTTGGAGGTCATTGTCTTTTCTCGAAATGACCTTTGCAGGGTTGGATAACGAAGAAATGAATCCATAAATGTTGGCAAGTGCATTAGCAAACACTGGACTATTCAACTGAGGTTACTAAGATCTCACCTCCAAGTTTCTGGTCGTCGATGCTGAAGTCCATGAAGAAGGTTGGCCGGTCAGAGAACTCGAGTCGAGCCATGGCTTCTTTGGCGACCTTGTAGTCGAAGATGATGATGGTGCGAAGACTGCCCGTGCGGTGCCTGGTTGCACATCCAATATTGGATAACTCAACTAGCAGGTGTTAACGAATTCTCTCAGAACAAAAGTTCCTAAATTTTGTTAAAATTTACGAGAAGGATTCTCCTAGTTTAAACACAACTTCTAGTCAGAAAATTTAGTATTTGTGAAGGAGAGGACAGTAATCAATTTTCCAATTTTTGGTACTTGAATATTGGTAATTAGATCGAAGTAATCAATTTTTATTCCATGCACCTTCCATCGTAAATGAGTATTTAACGAATTACAACTGTAGGTTACCTACGCCTTTCCGTTCTTTGAAGCGCGGGAAAATTCGGTTCGAGGGAAAGACCCTTAAAATAGGGAAAGAATCCCTTCCGACAGCTGTAATGCTCTCGAATGATCGTTAGGTTACTTTAGGTTAGATTAATTCAGTTACGTTCCATTACGTCACCACTATAACTCGTTAAATACTCATTTGCAACGGAAAGTGCATAAAAGAAAAATTGTTTATTTCGATCTAATTATCTAATATTAAAGCTCCAAAAATTGATAAATCGATTTCTGTCCTCTCTTTCACATTTAGGCTGCCTACACACGGAGCGTTTTTTCGACGCGCGTCATTTACGACGCGCGTCGAAAACGACGGTCAGTTTTAGCTGACTGTGCTAGCAGACGCTCTCCTACACACGGGGCGTCAAGAAGACGACCGTCATTGTGACGCTGAAGCGTCGGGCGTCATCCTGCTAAGTTCAGGCGTTGTTTGCACTGCTCAGTAAGTGGCGGGAGTGCATTTGCTACGAGACCTACAGACGGAGCGTCGCGTTGTAATTTTATACTCGCTCGTTTTCATTATCATAGCACTATTTTGTGTTCGAAAACATTTTAATTTGATTTTTAAATACAGATGAAATTCCTGAAAAATTCATGTGTAGAGACTATATAGAAGTGAATTTTATTATCAGTGAATTTATTTAAATTGATGAAGCAACCTGTTCTCAGATTTGCATCAAATCATATTCCCAGTCTTTCAGTAGGTTTTATTGCCTGTCTCATATTGGTGTCCTCTTTTTCCAACGATGGTTGTAGGTGATTCAGCAGTTCATCATACGAATCTTCGGACATTCGGAGATTTGAAAAACTTATCTAGTTCAATAAATAAATTGGGGAAATATCTGGTATTAGCAGTTAGCAATTGGTGTATCCACATTCTCCTCTTCTTTCTCTTGCAGAGTGATCTGTTCTCTGAGTATGCAATCAAAACATCTGTAATTTCCTCACGTATTTCCATTCCGACATATAATACACAAGTTTTTTTTCCTCAACTGCTGTCGCTGCACTGCCAACTGAACCGGAAAACATCGCCCCGTGTGTAGGTAGCGGCGTCTTTTATGACGCGAGTCGTGAAAGACGCTCGTCGAAAAAACGCTCCGTGTGTAGGCAGCCTTACCGAAAATTTTAGACTAGCTTATTCCTAATGATATACAAGTTACATAATCCTAGCCAAAAATGAGCACGATCTTACCTTGCGATCTCATTCCCAATACTTAAAACTATTTAGTAAACTCACGTCTAGGCTGCGTCTAATACATTTTTAAAAGACACTTAGACCAACCAACCATTTGAGAACTAGAGTGTTTTCAGCCTCCAAGGAACCATCAGAAGAGGCCTAACATTACTCACATGACAATGTCGCCGTACTTTTCCTTCAGTTTCTCCGCAGGCTCTTCGGCTACAATGGGAAGGTTGCCAAAAAATGGTATTTCTGGTGGGCCTGGAAGTAAAGAATTTTATTGGTACTTTTCATTCAGATGGTAAAAATATCTCGTATGACAATGTTTGTACATAATGTAACCATTATTCAAGCGTCATTATTTTTTAAACTCATTATTTTGATAGTGATAGCATTGAACGTTTGAGAAATTAATGTTTGAAACCGGCCGCCCATGCAGCATTCACCAGAAAGACAGTTGCCGTGACACATTCACCAGACATACGGTTGCGGGGGACACACTCACCAGGGGGACAGTTGAGGGGGACACACTCACCAGAGGGACAGTTGCGGGGGACACACTCACCAGGGGG
>JACJUY010007280.1:0-38801 GCA_014220935.1 Platorchestia sp. MABIK
CAACCTGCCTGCAATAGACCTGCAGCCATCAATCTCAAAAAAGTTTCTAGGAATAACAAAATAAAATTTATGAGATGGTGCTTCGAAACAAAATTTTTTGAAACTTCACACGTTAACTGCGATGGGTTAAACTGAAGTTCAATATTGAATTCAAATTTAAAGTCAAATGTGGTAATCAACTTTGAAAATAGCAAACATTAACTGGATCGGGCCTTTATTTAGCTTTCATTAAGTATTAATGAAAAATGAGTTAGTGATTTCAAGTGAGTCAGCAGCACTATGAAAATCACCTAAGCGACCACCGGTGGGTCACTTCGCAGGAAATGTGTTAAACTCCTTTTTTGAAAAAGTTTTTAAAAAAGAAGTCAAACACCATTTCATAAATTTTATTTTGTTATTCCTTGAGACTTTCCTGAGATTGATGGCTGCAGGTCTATTTTGTTTTTACAACAAAGTTCAAGTGAACAACTGGACGCAATCCATTAATTAAGTCAGAGTAAACCGTCTCTTAGCGAAAAGTTTTTTTTTACGCTAAATCTTATCTATCAGTTCAAGATTCCCCTAGCTCCACGAAGATTGAATAATGCAGCGACGCCGTAAGTACTTAAAGCAAACTTGGTTGACAACGCAAAGTGCATACAATGTGAGGCAGTTACATCTTCATCGCAAATCCTGTTCCTTAAACAAACGGGTCCTCGGAAGGGGTCGTAGCCGAGCTTTAATGTATTTTGGCAGCATCTTCCTGTAAACAAGGTGCTCCTCGACTACGCAAACAACAGGAAAGCGCCACCAAATCTAGATGGGTTATAATAAAATCAATACTTAAAAATTCAACCCGCGTTAAATTTCGAATTAGTTTAGTTGCGTACTTATGGAAGTTGGACTCTACTGGTAGTTTCGACTAATATTAATGTAACGCCAAGATAGAAATATTGGAAGCTACACGGATTGGAAGCTGTGCGATCGAAATAAGAATAAGCTGTAACCTGCACGCAAATTTAGTTAATTTCATCGAGAATATTTCTGCTTCAATTTCGGCTTATGATTTCGCACATGAGTAAAATGATAGCATAAAAGATCCCGCCTGCGCGCCCTCACCATAATTTCTCTTTCCTTTTTTTTGATAATGTAACTATCGTATACAATAACACGAGTAATCCTCACTAATTTTTTACTTTTTGCCTCAAGGTATGTTTTATTGGAAGTGCATCATTCCAATTGATGATATTATTTCAACACCGTTTGCTTGAGAAAATTTGCTGCGCATAACTGTGAATAGTGTCTGAGGTCATGATTGATTTTAGATTTTGGCATTTTATACTCGGATGCTACGAAAATAATGGCCCATCTGCGTGTTGTGCTTTAAAGTATTTTTTTAACATTATAGTTTCAGCATATATTACGAGATTCTTGGCTATGCGATTATTATTAAGTGTTTTTTTAAACAATAATATATTTATCTAAGACACAAAACATTCTTGCAGCGTGCAAGCAGTATTGTCAATGTAAGAAAAACAGACAATCTCTTATTTTTTGCGTGAGTTCAAGCTTGGGCGCGAAGAATCCCAAACAATTGTCAATATTAATAGAGCTTGGGTAGAAAAATCACATGAGAAAGGACAGTAAGAAGGTGGTTTCAGAAATTTTGGCGAGGTGATGAGAATCTTTAAGATGAAGAAGGTAGAAGATGGTCATGCGCTTTTGGCTATGAGAAACTAAAATTAATTGTCCAGTCAAGTTGAAGTGAAAGTGTCCAAAAAATTACTTAGACTCTTGGTGTCAGTGCTGCAACAGTCCCACGCTATTTGCAGGTAATTGTAAGATGGAAAAAAGCTCGATCGCTGGATACTGTATGAGCTCAATGAAAATCAAAAAAGTTCGGCCTATTGAAGTGGGCGCAAATGACCCTTTCCTTGACCAAATGATCCGTTTCTTGATTCAACAAACTGTAAGCGATAAGGTCACTGCCTTGATTGTGAGAGTACCTCAAACATTTCCGAAACCAAAGAGACATCAGCAACAGATTATGGTAACTGTCATGCAGTCTGCAGGTGGAGTTATCCATTCAGCTTTTTGAAAACCAATCAGAACATTACAGCAGAGATTCCCTGGAATCAGCTCGTGGAAATGGATGATCGATGACAAAAAAATGAGTCCTGCGTTGGAGAATCAGCGAAACCACTCCATATAATCCCACTCCAAGATCATACGCAGCCACATGTTGCTTGAAAGACTTTGTAGAAACTCTCAAAACTCAAGATACCAGACTCTACTACTTCCTCTACTTACGTAAATTCTCTTGATCTTTCTCCTACTGACTATCACTTTTTTTTACAGCAATCAATAACATTTTTGAATGGGAAAGCTTTCATGTTCAAACCCGATCTGTAATCAGGTTTCAAAAAATTTGATCCACTACAGCCAATTCATACGTTTCCATTAACTAGGTTAAATAATTTCAATCGATGGCAGTTAAGCACTGATGTTTTAGGCACATATTTTGACCAATTTACAAATGTTTCCTGTTCATTTTTCTGCCATAGAATTTGGTTTTGAAATCGGCCATCATTTTTTTAATAACCTTATAAATAACCTGAAATCATCTCAGAGCACATATGCTTTGTAATGGTCACCCTAGGCTGCCCTTTGGTCAAAATTCTAGGACACATGCTCCTTGCTCTACGCCTTGTAGACGACCTGCATTCCATCCCGTCAGACATGACACACGAGTAACTACTGCCTCCACAGTCGCATTCCAACACTTCACCTGTTTTCTTCAATGAATCTCCACAGCGTTCGTAACATTGCAACCTGCTAACGCTGTAATTTACATCAAACAATCAAGGGGCAATCAAACTAGTCGCTACTCCTGTTTGTAATTATATTATGTGATGCCTCATCCTGTTTCTAATCCACACCATTAATTTTCACGTCCTTCTGTGAATGGATGCCTCAACAAGGCATGATGAAGAGAGAACAAAGTAAAAAACAGTGTTTCCATTAGAAGCTCAAAACTATTCTTTCGGAGATATAATACTCAGAGACAACCTATGATAATTTCATCCGCAACGCCCTTTGGTTTTAATAAAATATTTACAAGGGGGTTTACTTGGAGCGAATTCACAAGAAAATGGTCAATGAGCTGCGTCATGCGATTTCCATGTGAGTAATATGAACTCTTAAAACGTTAATTTTCGTTAGATGATTTGTTTTCTTCCTTCACGAAACACGCTAATGAATAGATTGTAGTGGTTCTGCGGCTGTATAATTATGCAGCTGAAGGAATTGCTATTCACAAAAACCACTTTCGAAGAGTTCAGAAGTAATTCAATTTCTCATTCAAAAACCCCTCCAAAATCACTACGAAGTAAATGAGGCTACGCTAACTAAAATTATCGGAGAGTGAAAGTGAATTGTAAAAGTTTTGCAGTGTTCCAACACTGAGAACTTGTGACATTAAGAAATATAGTTTCCTCATCGAACTCCAGCGTGATATTTCGGATGACCTTCCTTTAGAGACCGACGGCATTAAGATGTCAACATGCAAACTAGGTTATCGACGTGCAAGAGTAAGCTCCATAAGTTCGCGCCAACAATTTGAACGTGGAAGTCAGGTAGTCGGGACGAGCTTGTTTAACATTTCTATTGCTATGACCAAACTGGTTAGGAGTGAAGGAACTGGGTATTCTTATCATATTGAGTTAATTAAACCAAAACTTGACTGAAGTACGAGTAAAAACCTGGAGAAAATTATTTTTGTATAATGGTGATGCATACCGAAATACAGTTCCTTAGGGAATGGTAATGGAATGAATGGATCGAATCACACTTGTTAACAGCAAAATTAAATTCCCCATGGCTTAGCCACTTCAAGGCAGCAGACTGCCGTGAATGTCTAAGAGTTCAGTGCCCTCGTAAAACTTAGGGTCAGAACATTTGGCCTTGACTTTCACAAACATACAATAGTAAGTAGAAAAGAGCACAAAAGGTAGTACGTACGAATAAACAAAATCATAATCTTGAGTTTCGATATTATAATTAATTCCATAAAGATGCATTTTTAAACACCATGGAAGGCTTGCCCATGATGTACAACCAATATTTTAAGGCGCAATTACCTAGCTAAACACTATTCGCTTCTTATATTTATTCCAGTGATTGTTAAAATTTAAATACACTCTAACCGACGGTCATTTAATTTTCCTTGAGACATTCACTTAATACATTTGAGAATAGAACTCAGCGAAACATTCGATAAGTTGACCAATTTCATCTAATTTGCCAAAGATGCCGAAGGACTGCGTGAATGAGTGAGCGACCCTCCGTTATGAGCCACACACAAGCAGAAAGTAACCTCTCTTAACGCTGTTAATCGCATTAGCAAGCATGCCATGAACAACAGGGCATAGAGAATTGAAAAAACTTTGGTAGTTTTAGTGACGAGACATAAATTGTTTGGTGATAGATGAAACGCGAGTTAGGAGATCAAAGACATGAAACATATCGAGATAAAATTGTAACAAATAGTAGTAGCATAGACAAAGATCTTTGGTTTTATACAAATATTGAATATGTGCTGAAAAGCTGAGTTGGGTGCGATCTATCGTGAAGTCAGTTTGAATCTGACATGTACCTGTGCCACAGTGGCTAACTAGAACTACAAAATATCGCTCCTCAATGTCGAACTCGTCAACTCACGGTGTGCTTGCCAAAACTGGAACACTACCTCCGACTAGTGTTCACGAGACCTACAGGATGCGGTAGGACTGCGGCAGGTCTAAAAACGTCCTCATTAGTCTCATCATTGAGTTGATGAGGGAGAGCAAAAACAGGGGCTTTATTAGGTCATCTGGGAGGCTGCAACGGGTGGAGGGAACACTGGGTATAGAACATAAATAAAACATCGGTGACGCGCGTAAATTATTGCAACGAAATGTGTGTTCTACCGAATGTTAACTGTATTGTAAAGAAGTATCTCACCTGATGCAGTCAATGGTACACGAGGTGTTTAAGCAGTTCGCAAACATCATTCGTATTCAGGTGCAAAAATTTGCTTTGCTCAAAAACGAATCAAATACCCTCACAGAACTAATCTTGCTAGAAAATCAGGAAGGAACTCGCAAAAATGTTTCACATAAGTTGGGAGCATGTTAATATGATAATATCAATTCATGGAAGTATGGGTTTCGCAGGACACTAGCGTCACTACGCACACACACGCAGTCGAGCTGCCAACACTCGTTGTACGACACACGTGTGTTTTTGGGCATAGCCGGAAGCAGGCACCAATCATTGTTCAGTGTTTAATTACAATGCTAAATGTACACTTTACCTATAGTCATTAAGACAACCTGAAACATTTGATCATTATCAAGAACCAAAAAGTCAACACAGATGGTGAATATGACCTTTACTGCGATAGAAATTATAGACATATATATAAATAATTAAAATTAAGACGGCAAAGAAAAGCGGTTCTTAGCAAAACACTTTGAGTGGATGTATGTAAAAATGATCCACAGGTTATTTTAAATGGCTGTAGATTCAGAATGCCAAAGAAGTTGGTCGGATTTTTCTTGAGATCTTTCGTAGTTTAAACACAATGTTTGGCTCACTAAAAAATGAAAATGTTCGTAAGCACATTGAATTCCTGGAATTTTATTTATGCGACATAAATAAGGTATAAATACAAATGCGTGTGACTAGACGCAGAGAAAGATACTTTGGAAGGGTAAAGTTATGTGACTACATCTACATACTACATCCATGTGACTACATCTACCTGGATCACGGCATGGCTCGCCCCGCGTCACTTATTTACTAAAGAACAATTCAGTTCTCCCAGAACTATCAAGACTAGCGCTAACATTGGCGCGCACGTAATATCCTACTTCAAGTTATAAAGTTTCTTTAAATCCTTATAACTCAAAAACTAAGGAGCTTTTTTGGCATTTTATCGTTCGTAAAAATCGATTCATTTTGAGTTTTTCCACCTATTGTTGAAATTTGTCCGCACAAAATAAACACCCTATATAGTAGATTATTTTCTACTAATTGATGCTTGGATCGCCCGCTAGTTATAGGCTCATCATCGTTGTAGATAATAAAAAGAACTAAAAAACAGCAACGAATATCAAGAGAATATTATGTACACCAAAAACAAGTTTCTTTTCTACTCATAATTGTAGATGCTTAGATTTCACGCTTGTTCTAGGCTCATAATCGTTTTAAATGGTCAAAAAGAAAAAAGAAAAATCAGCAACGAATATCGTAAGGTATTATGTACACCAAGGGCAAGCATTTCTGATCCACTACTTAGCGTACTCACCCATCGCAGCGCAGGTCAGCTCCAGGCGCTACTGGCGCAGGTGTAGCAGGCCTAAGAGGCGTCGACGTTCGGAGGTTGAGAAGCGACAGCTTCGGCTTCTCCAACTACTGTGTTCGGACAGGCGAAATCTGCACTACACGAAACTACTTTTCGGAGTCGGATATTTTCTATGAACACTAGTTTCAAATTTTCACTGATTCAGCTCGGAAAGATTGAAAAGGAAACAAGGTTTCTTAACGTCAACTTAACTTTAACATTA
The DNA here is from genome assembly GCA_014220935.1 of Platorchestia sp. MABIK. Classification (NCBI taxonomy): domain Eukaryota; kingdom Metazoa; phylum Arthropoda; class Malacostraca; order Amphipoda; family Talitridae; genus Platorchestia; species Platorchestia sp. MABIK. The sequence continues at coordinate 6,588 of JACJUY010007280.1, forward strand.
ACTTAATAAAAAGAGAAAAGAAGCTAGTAATTTGAATTTAACGATGCTGATAATTTTTTCTTGTACCTATAAAGAAAAATCATTTTTATATATTAAAAATACGTGAATGAGCAACTGAGAATTTTTAATGTTACATGTTTGTAATATACCTCAAATTCGATGACATCCTGATGTGATGGATTAAACAGTTTCTAAAGACCAACATTATCTGGGATACTTTGGATATTCAAAGAATTATCCAATGACGCACCCCATACAGCTATCAGGTAAGGAATTCATCAATATTTCATTTCAGGAAAGTTACTTTTCATAAGGTGAATGATCATTAGGAATTTAAAAACGAAGAATACACCACGTATTGAAATCATATTTAATTAAAATTTCACACGAACTAAAAATTTTAAACTAAGTCAGTTCTATAAAACGTTTCGGAGAGCAGCTCCATCTTCAGTTAACAGTTTGCAAAGTTAATAATAAAGAACAAAATCAGTCTTTCTATTCAAAATACATGTGCATAATAAAATTTACAAATAAATTTGCAATGTAAAAGAACTATTAGCGCAATTGAGGTCTGGTTTTTCTTTAGACATAAAAAGAGATTCTAAAATACGTAAATCTGAATCATTAGATGCTGTGCGTAAAATAGAAAATTTTCCTTTGCTGTTCGGTCACAACACTGCTCGCTGTAAAGGCGGATAGATGAATGAGGTGTTTAGGTAAGAGGTCTTCTGCTACGGTAGCTGACTCCACGGTGTTGGGCAATCCTAATATAGAATGGCAAAGTCGTCATGCAGACATAGCCAGATGTACATTGTACACAACTAAACTTATATACAATGGATGCCCGCATCTGTTTAGGAATCACGTCCTTGTAGCAAAAGAAGGAGCCGATTTTAAGTGAATTAACAGACACAACTCACAGTTTTACAGCAGGAAAATGATATTCAAAAAGAATTTCCAAATCTCGCGACATTTTATTGGTGTAATCTCCAAAATAGGGGAAAACGCAATAGAGACATTGCAGTGGTTCTATCACGGCATTGGTTATGGAGTTTTCTTAGCCAAAAATTTTGTAATATTAATATTGACAATAGAAGTAGGATACCTATTTTTCGTAGAAAATTTCGTAAGAAAAAAAAATCCATATGAAGATCGACGTAATTCGAACAAATATTGATAGCACGATATAATAAGGTCTTTATAGTATTGATTTTGAATCTATCGAACTATTTATCTATAGTTTATAGAACTGACTTAGTTTAAATTTATAGTTTGCGTGAAATCTTAATTAAATATGATTTCAATACGTGGTGCATTCTTCGTTTTTATATTTCATTTCATATTTAAATAGCAAGAGCTGTTCATGTTAAGGGAGCATTTTTATCTGAGGTAATTTCAAAAATGTTGACACATAATACATTACAGTTTGGTTCGGTTTTCGTCGATGGGCAAGAAAAATCGGAACAATTATTCGAGAAGTCATCGGATTGTCAACCAGTATCATTGATATTTAATAAAGTGAAGTTGCCCTATCCTGAACGCTTAGTCTAAAACGCACGCCCTCAAACTATGTAGATCTCTATCAAGATTTGGTTCTTACACACTTTTTTAATTTTTAGTTTCCTTGGTGATTTCGAATACGTTTTAAAGTTACGAAGGAAAGCATTTGATGAGCAGTTGACTCACCATCATGGCTTGCAGTCTGCACATGCAAATTAACTTAGGAATAATTCAGTGTGAAAGTGCTCGAAGAGAGCTATCTCGCTGAGGTCCAATTTTGTAAATGCACACCTTCCCAGGGGACCGCTTTGTCCAACGAAAATCCTTCTTGCAGTGTTGTACGTCTGAGCTCCTCAAGGCCTATAGGTCTAGGTTATGGTGGTCTAGGTACAGAGTGTGTCGTCGCAGGGAAAACTAGCCTCTCATTTTGCAGGCAATGCATCTTTCAGTTCGTAGAATAGCTCCAAATAGTGTTCTTAACTGAGTTTTATCGCCGATCCGATGGAACGGGGGTGGAAATTTTTCCCATGGACAGAAAATAAAACCCCAACGCTTTCACCATAATGAAACAAAAAACTTAGACGAAGTAAAAAATAGAGTGATCGAACTCTCCTGCTATCTCCGTATAAAACTGTCAAAGTGCTTCTGTTAGCTTGCTCTGAAAGAGAGTAGTTATAAAGCTAAAAAGCACTCGAGGTTTTCATTACTGTTAATTACGAATCAAAAATAAACCTGGCGTGAATCACAACAAATGAGAGATTACGATTTTTTCATTCAGAGAAATGTTTCAGCAATGAATTTTGCGCGAAGAAGAAAGTTTTGAAGGTTTGTTTCGATAATTCTAGGACATGCTGTCGTTTTCTTTCAGTTGCAGGATTTCTCATGTGTAAGTAAAGCCAATTTCATTCAGGTAAATTTATACTTAGCATCCTCGAACGCGTAACTGTGACTAATACTCTCAGGACACTTATTTTCCTTCTTTGTTGTCAAGAATAAATGCCAGACTATACAGTTCATGTCAACAGTTATTAGACTACGAATATAAGTTAGTTTACAATTGTATGGCTAGTAAGTTTCGAGACTACAATGGTATCAATTGCGAGCTATCAGTTCTTACTCACATTACGTGCAAGAATAGAATACTATCAGTTGCCATTGTGGAATATCTGAGGTGACTTCGGTGCAAAAAATATTCAGTAGACCCCAGAACAGGAACAGTTCATAATTGTTCCATAGGTCGATATTGATGGCGACAGGTGACATTGCGCACACTATCATGTGGCAGGCTCACACAAAGACAATCATTTGGTGGTATTTCTATGGGACCTGGTCACGACAAGAGCCGCACATGTAACGATCTACCGGTAATGATCTGCCGCGTAACGATCCACCTGTAACGATCTATACTGTTAAAGATCTACTAGGTAACGATTTTCTAATCGTGTGCTGTCGGTGCGACAGGTCTTGGCGATGGTACCGTACACTAAGGTGCAGTATCTAATTTCCCTACTCTGTTTAAACAAAATTATGAAATAGCATCATCTAATAATTTGATATAATTTTCGATACTGCTTGCAGATGAAACTGAAAAGCATGCCGCAAGCTCGATGCTGTTAGTGAATTTAAGCTTAATGAAAAATCGATTGATCACTCCACACCAGGTATTCATCACCACATTCGTACAAGGGCTCCAAGTATTATCACCAACTCCAATTCCCTTGCAGTTGATGTAAGACAGAGCGCAGGTATACCTAAAACTACATGGGACCGAAGTTGGCGCACAATTGCGAGGAGTAGGTGCAGTGTTACATACATCGCGCACGTAAATCCGTTTGTGGAAGCAGGTACAATTTTATTGGAGGTCATTTCTCAGTAAAAATGATTCCCTAACCTCAAGTCACGGAGTTATAGAGGGCAATTGGCTAAAGGGTCTCCAGTTTGGTGGGTGTATATCTTTACCGGCTTTTCGGCCCTCTTTATTACAGTCATAGAATACTCTGAGAAAATTAATGCTCTGGTTTAATACGGAAAAAATTCTAATAACACACGAAAATGTATTGCACTTTAGTAGCAAGAACAGTCCAATAAATTTTCTTGGTTAAAGAAAATGATTCTCAAAGACAAATTTTGAAACCGACTGCATAATTCATTTGAGTTTAATTTACAGGAGAAAAGCTATAATAATTGTACGAAGTCGTGCTGCTTGCACAGTATATCTTGTTAGTGGCCCTAATAAATTAGCCCAATTAAAATGAATTTTATATGACATTCTAATCATTCAGAATTCCCAAGATTTTTGATGAATGCTAAAATTTGAAAATATTTTTACCATCTAAATTGTTGACTTGCAAATTTTTGGCATGAACGCGCCCCTTAGGAAAAACTATGGAGTAAAGGTCACTATTTCATACAGAAAACAATGCTGGATTATTGAGAAAATCTAGCTTCACACAGTCAGTTAAATTAATTCTCTAAAAACGTGCAGTTTTAAAAACACTGAAAGAATAGTCCAGCTTTAGCATTCCTCAGGCAAAGTGCAATGATTACCATCGGTGCAATAATGACAGTAGCTCAAAAATTTGCACATTGGAATATCAATGATTTCATTCAAATGGCGATCAAACTTCACGATACTTGAACACACTTCACAATTTTGGGAGCACTTGAAAACTTGGCTTTCCTCGCGCTGGTCTCCCTCGGCCAACTCATAAGCACAAGACGCAGCCACAGTGCGCGCCGCACCACTGAGTTTACTGAAGCTACTCACTCACTCCACATTCAACGTGTGCGTAGTTCTTACCATAAATTCGCAAGTTTATTTCATGCCAATATTGAGTGCCTCTTGGCACAAGCTCTTGCCAGAACTCGGCTGTCCTCTTTTTACACTTGGTCTTGTTGCTTTTGTTTGCGCTCTCTTGGCAAGATTGCCGTGCTTGCCAAGCTGCTGCGCTTGGGAGGCTGAGAACGAGTTGGCGAGCTTTAAGGAAGTAAGAACAGTAAATATCAAAAAGGAATAGAATTCTGGGACTGAATTTTCAAGTAATTAATAATCTCGTAGCCGTACAACTGGCTGCGTAAGTTCTTCAGAGTCGCCTCTAAAGATCTTACGTTGCCAGCTGTTCTGCTGGAATAATTAAATTGAAAATACAACCAAGATGCTTAAGACAATTGAAATAATGACATTGATCGTAACCTTATGTTGCACCCCTCTGATTCCATACTTATCGGACTGTATTATATAATAATGATGATCAGTTTTCCAAGGTGTGTCTCCAAACCAGGCCCTGCGTGTTAAATAGAATCGTGAGAACAAGCGAATTTTTTTATGCTGTGCAAAAGAGTCAATGACAGACTAAGTAACAAATTCTTGAATAATATATAACTTGCAGGATTACGACCACAGCATGTGTCAAGCTACAGACGCAAATATGGTGTGTTAATGGAGTTTCTAGTGCTTTCTGTCCAACAAAAATGTTGAGCATCTGGAATAGTTCACAGTTTTCCCTTTCATATATATATTTTTTTGTAAGCACTACCTGAATCACATTTTCACGCGAAGAATTGAAAACTAGCTCGAGGCAATCTCGAATGTCTTTTTCTCGCACGTAATGCAAACGAGGGTACCGCAGCACGAGCGAGAGAGCCGCAGTGGCAGTCGAGGAACAGCGCACTCATTTCCCACTACCACCACAGCTTGAGCTACACTGACCGGCCTGTGTGGCACCGAGCCTCACAATTCTGGGCGAGGGCGCTGCGAGACGGCAGGGTGTGTCGGAGAGCGAGGGTAACTCAGCTGCTCGGTAACCACGGCCAAGTCCCAACAACGAGTTGCTGCTGTTCCGTTGTGCTAATTAAGACGCGTGGCACTCAGCACGTTCGACGCGCGCTTTGAAAGTGAACGCATTTCTAGTTTAATAAATAATTTTAGATGATGCAAGCCTCATTTACTATTTGAAAGAGCGATTAAGAAAACATTTAAATACCTCACATCTATTAATTACCTTTGTAACTTCCGGAAAAATTCCGATCAATTTTTTGTCATGGATTTCAAATCTAAATCTACGTGAAACGTACGTGTAGACGACGATCCAAATTTCAAAAAAATTATCGTTTGCAACAAAATTGTTCATCCACTTTTCATTACTGAAGAGTTCATAAAATCTCTGCATACCTAGTGCGTCTGCCGTCCTAAGTTTATATTTATTTATCAGTATGTAAAAAAGAATTTAAGCCCCATTTCCAGATAAATGGCTGATTTCGTATAATTATAAATAGCAAATTTTGCAAAATGTATGTTGATAAAATTATTCATACAATTGAAAAAATTGTTATAATGATGTTTATGCTAATAAAAACAACACTAACAAAACTTGAATTTTGGGTAAGGCGTTTTTGAATATTCTTACTTAACTATATTTGAAATATTTTAATAAATCATACCAATCAAGGGCTTACAACTATTGTATGTTTGAGAATTAGCACTCCCCGGGGAGTAAATGTGAAGTCCCGATCTGAGAATTAGATAGGCCTCCTTTGAGTTAAAATAAAATATTTTTTGTTTAGTTAAGGACCATGTTTTTCGGTTCACTGCTGTCCTGTTTTTCAGCACCTACTTATTTTCTCTTCAAATTTTATCTTTTTTCATCAACTTCTTTCTAATCTAACTGTTTCTATGCACATTGCAATAGATTTCGCGTGTTCTTAAGTCCATGCTAAATGGTGCCTTCCTCCATCCTCTCTTTGGAACGCCTTTGTTGCGGTTAGGGAGGCTTAAACTAACATCTAATCTAATAAATTATATCCTCATGCAAAATTGTTTCATCTTGTCATCCACAAGTAACTGCAGCGATGAGGTAAACGTAAGTGCTTAGCGCTGACTTGAGGTAGAAGATTACTGACCATCAGAAATCAGAATATAGTTATATATAGTACTAGTTCGAAACGGTTCGTCATCCCTAGATCTATAGAACGACCTGTTATAATGAAGTTTTGTCAAGTTTTGTTCTGACGAATGCAACGAATACTTTACCCGGACTTGGGATGAAACAGTAACTGAATACATTTGAAGTGAATAACATTTCCAGGATATGCGTTTTAAGCGCGGGTACCTGCAAAAGTACTCGCACAATTTAGCGTTATCTGAGCCAAAATAATTGCATGGTCATCGACTACAACGAACGACTCTTTACGAACTAAGTCGTGCTGTTGCTTGATTAAACTTCTATAACACTAACGTAGACAAAAAAAGCTTGTTTAAGCAAATATTATGTATTGAAGAAACAAAACTCAAGCTCTTCGGGCGTCATGACACCAAAAAGATTTAGCAAACGAAGGAAAGTGAACCTTTATTCCCGATGAACGCAACCTGTCCGGTCAAGCATAGAAGTGGCGCTCTGATATTTTGAAGCATTTTTCCATCAATGGGTGCTCAAATGTTAATTCCGCTTGAAAAATAATGAAATCTGATGATTATAGTAAAATTCTGAATGATAGCAAAGTTTTCGGAACTAAATGTTGGTCTAGGCTGATGAAACATTTTCAAGCAAGAGATGCATGCATGCACACAAACTAGTGGCTCAATGGCTTCAGATAAAAAAAATCGAAGGTCCAAGAACAGACAGGAATTAGTGCATAAAGCTATGGAAAAAGAAATGATTCCGCAGCAAAAATTTGAGTCGATATTATCAAAAACCATGTAAAGCGATAACTGAAAGTCATGTGCGCGAAAAATCATACTACTGACGATTGAGATTGTTAATACATCTAAGTTTTAGTACTATACGAATAATTTTTTCCCATCTTTTGTAGAATTTCCTCATCATATTCTCGAAATTCAATCTATCCTTTGGTGGATGGATTTTATTCCATTTCATGTTCATAATAATAAATGAAATGATGGGGTCATTCGAGTATTGAATTTTTAGATTTTAATAATAAAATGGATTTTTGGTAGGCGTACAGAAAATTTCGTCTCTTACTGTAACTAGCACGAAGCTCTCAAGAAAATCTGAAATACGTCGATAAAGATGTCATTGCAGGGAAAGTTCCTGAAGATTTCAACGTTCCTTGCAGGAGTTAACACTAAATGAAAGCTACATTTCCATTTCAGGCAATCGTTAGTGAAAGTGTGGTGTGATGAACGCAGGAATCATCTAGAACACTTATAGAGCTTCAAGACCTTACTTGCCTGTGGGGAAGATACGCTCACAGTAAGAGAAATGTAACCCATTCGAATATATTTACCCTCATTTAAGAAACAGATCTATCATAGGCTAATAAAATTATAGGTGCGAGGTATTCATCAGAAAAAACAAATATTTTGGTTACGCATCCAGCAAAACGATTGAATTTTTAAAGAAAACACCAGTACATAAGACATAGTACTATTGTTAAACTTGGTCGGTTACTTGGAGCATACATTAGCTTATAATTTCAATACCAAACCCTAGAAGTTGCCGAGATAATTCGGGCTGATGAGGATAGTTCTATTTAAACCAATCCAATGTCATAGAATAAGTAATTTGTTTTATGCATGTTTGTAATTTTACTGACGTGACGCTAGATGAAATGAATTATGTTCCATATTCGCACATCAGGGCAGGGGAAAGTGAAAGAAGATACGTAACACTTATACAGGGCAGAATCACGAACAAGTCTGATTGTGTTTGATGTGAGTAGCAGAATTAGATCTCAGCTTCACAGCTTTTGACGGCCTACATTGGTCTTTTGTGTTTTTTAACGAGCATATTCTCGTACACAACAGATTGATGATAGATTAGGAGGCCTACGTGGAAATCCCATCTTTGAGTCAACTTCGAGAATGAAGTTTCAAAAAACATTTAGCACAATGCAAATCCAACACCATTTACGTGTAGAATTTCTCGTTGGAATTGGACAATAAATAGGAACTAAAGAAATAAATTCACAAATGTGACTTCGGTTGAAATCTATTAATAAGGCTGCATTTGTGGGGGGGGAGCAGGGAATTTTAAAGCTACAAATGTTAAAACATAAATGAAAATGAAATTACTTAATGGTGACTTTGTTATCAACTAATTGCTAACTACCAACTAATCGCTACAAACGAAGCCCAGAAGCAGCCCCACAGCTCCCTATGAGGTGTTGACATCATCTTCACCTCAGGAAATACTCATGAATCATTAGGCAACTGGCACTGCGTCTGAGAATATGAGCTATTGAATACGAGCCGCACTCACGGTGTGGCTCTTGCACTTCAGCTGCACTGACGTCCGTGCGCTGCTTTGCACCTTTGCCTCTATTTAATCACCAATCCATTTCATAACAGTATTTTACATGCGATTATTGCTTCTGTTAGATCCTAACATAAAGAGTGAGTGAAATGTAACATCACAGAGTAGCATGGTTTTCGAATAAGCTCTCCTATTAGCTAACTCCGTTCTCTACTTTGCTTGCTCTAGCAAAGTGCAGCAAAAAACGGGATCGACTAACGACTTTCTTTCTGAGTGAAACTCTTTATCACTGTGCATGGAAACTACTACAAAGAAGATGCTGTCAGTCATTGAGCGTGAAGCCTGCTCTTCTCCATAGTAAAATCTTAGAAGAAATTAGTAGGGAAGCACAGAACTAAATATATGTCGAAACTGCGCATTCTGCCATCCAAAATCACCGGAGAAGGGAATGACTTTTTCAATGCCTCACTTCGGAAATTTGCCAACAGTACGTACTGTAAATTCTTAAAAGTAAGTCGCAAAAATTAACTTAAAGCGTAGCACAACAATATTAGCAGTCAACAATATTAACATCGTGGGCCGAATGAGTTACGAGGCTTCTACAGAAATCTATTTAGAGGAAATAGATTCTGAAGTAGAGCATGAAAATAATTTTGCACACTTATGCTTTATGATTATAATAACGTAGCTTATTGACTAAGCATGAAATACAGAAATGTTAAGATAAAATTGGGGAAAAGGAAACATCTTTATGATTGTTCTATTATTACAATCGGGTGTTAAAACTTGATTTTCACCTTCTTAACCAAAGGAGAGTGAGTGGGTGAGTGAAGAGCAAGCTCAGCGAGCAGAAGAGGTCCCTCTCCAACCTGTTCTACTCGTCGTCTCCGCTTCCTATTACGACTATAGATAAACTGAGATCGAGTCAGGGTCTTTCGCGTCCTGAGTCTGATGCTTGGCTGCCCGCGCCTCTAAAGTTTAGGGAAAAATTCATGCCGTACTGATCAACGTTTTCCTTCGTCAGAACTTTAGCAGTTTTTTTACAGTATTTTACAGTGCGTATATACATATACGTATATATATGTATACATAAACAAATCATGAAAACAAATATATATATATCGGTAGTTCTGTAGTTAGAGTCTTACCCTGTTAATTAATCATGATGAAGAATACTTCAGAAACAATATTTTGTTCAATTTTTCTCACTCCCTCAATTCATTTTATCCTTATTTTTTTCATTTGCCAAGTACTTTGAGAGCATGGGTGATTCAAGCCCACTTTCGAGTGCTGAACAGGTTGGACATCGCATGTATTGTCAGTTGCGGGATACCAGAACTTGGTACCGACGAAGGGAAAGCTAGCATGTGATTTGACTTCTGAGTAATGCGAGACTTTCGGTTATTTCTACTTCTTACTAAGTAGTCATTGTAACAAGTTTAGCGTAAATTTGCCGAATAGAATTTTTGTAAATTCCCAGTTTCATGTTTGTGAAACTTCTAGGAGATGATTGGAAGTAATCGAAAAGTTTCAGAATTTCATAGTTCGTCATTTGTGTGGACGTCATATTCTTAATTTGAAAGAACCAAAGCAACTTTTCTTATATCGTAAATACTCTGTCTGCTTGATTTTTTGTCTTTGTCATACCAGGCATCATATAGCTATTATTAACACTCTTATACGGATTTTTCAGAGAAGGATAGAGGATATTTAGCCGTTCTTTTGGTAGGATATCATGAATTTGTGCAATATTTCATCGGATTTAGATAACTTAATGCGTAAATGATTGGTTGGATTTTTTACGATCAAATTTCCACTTTTTGCTTCCACAGTTTTACGCTGTCAGTCTCTCAATTTTTATTGTTTAATGGTAAATGTTTATTATTTTTGAGCTCTCTAGCTGCTATAATTTTCACTTAAATTAGTGAGTTTTTGTTTGAAACACTAACGGGTTTTATTTGATACAGGATTCACGCCCTTCGTGTAAATTCAACGAATCCGTAATCTAAACTCAAATCATAATAGGATTTTCATTAGATCTGCCTTATCATTCTCTGAACTTTCTCACCCATTTACTCACATAGAACTATCACGGGAACGGAAGTAAAAACTTGAATAAATAAACACAAAAAAATAAAGTTTACACACTGCTCGGGGGAACATTCCTATGTTCACGAGAGGTGCGTGTGCGCCGCACAAGTTGTCTTGGAGTGGCATAACTCAATTGTACTTGTCTCCCTGGTACGCTCAACGCTGCGCTGTACAAGCCGTATAGCTCTGCCGTCACCACCACCACGCAAACACCGCTTCGTTAAAAGTAAGATGTGTTCGGTGCGATAAAAGAGATAAGTACATTACCAGATCTGTGACACTAAAGAAGCACGCGGGCTTTATACTGTACATGCCACACAAATGCTACATGAGTACTTATATTGCACACTACATGTTCGTGCTCTACCATCGACTAGTGTGGAAATCAGAGAACCAAATAGTGGATATATAAGTGTAAAGACGGCTACCGACAGTTAAATGCAGGTCTTTAAGCTGTGCAAGTAATTTTACATATTTTTTGTGGCGCCGTCGAGTGAATCTAACCAATAATGGACGCCAAAAATAGTAACCAATAATGGACGCCAAAAATAGTCTCCTGTATCATCGAAGGGTCTTTTTACCCGATGGAAAAAGCCTATTTACGAAATGAAGCAAAACTTTAGGGCTGCATCAAATGTTGGATCAGCGTCTCGAATTGAACTTTGAAACTTGCGTCTCTCACAGTTTTGCTCGAAGTATCTTCTATCGCTAATGTTGCACGAAACGGTCGACACCAGAAATAAACGTTGAAAGATGCGGCGGCGTCAGTTGACTTGCAAATAGCAAACGCGCATATTTTCAACAGACTCAATTTTAGAAATTCAGATAGAACGACTTGTACGTTTGCACTGCTATGTTAGTGCTGCATTCTGAACTCTATATGGAAATGCACTTATTCAAGTCAAATACCAACTACTCTTGGCCAAACAGTGTTCTAATTCTTTTGTTTCTAACACAAAGGCCTGTCCTTCTGTTTTTCTCGGCCCTTTTCTCAAGAATAACTTCCGCCTCATCGCATTTGCTCGAGGCGTGGAGACGCGCCTGCCTCATGCCCAGCCTAGTGAGCTGCATCCAGAAGCTTGCATTCTGTTCCTTGAAAATACATTCTTTTTCTTGCCTTCGTGGCCGTACATGGTCGATGCTTGTGCTCTTTGGAGCTCCATCAATAGCCTAACTGATCATAAATTCAGTGGTTAAGTTGAAAAGAAATAAAAAATTTAAGGAAAATTACGTAGGATTCTGGCTGTTTTAGAAAAATGAAATCCGCATTTGGTAACCAAAATCTTCTCATACATATGCCCCACACGAAAACAGCTATCTAGGACGAGTTCAGCCCATGTATTAGAGTCATTTTTTCACCCCGTTGCAAAAATATTCACCATCTATTATTTGTTTTTTGTTTTCATTCCAAAAGTTTTCGCCCCTCACTCAAACGAATTGAACTCACAGCCGTAATCAGTTTACCATACATAATTTTGGTAAGAATATGCTCTCCTTGATCAATTCCGTGGAAAATTTCAGTCGTCACTGCGCACAATTTTAAGTGACTTTTTGAGTTTATGCGCATGTTTTCACCGAGTACAATTTTTGAATTAAAACAGTACATTTTCGTTAATGCCTTCTATTCTAATATACATTTGGTTCAATTGTCATAAAATCAAGCGTTTGCAACTATTTTACAGATCAATTAGATGAACTATTGATCATGAATCATTTTTCTACGGCACGCCTTACTCACTGTTTGCCTGGCCAGGTGCCTCTGGAAGCATCGCGATGGTAAACATTTTTTTGAAAAATGTATTTATCAGAGGAGTAAAAGAGTACTGATTAGCTTACAAAAATATTATGTGCTTGCTGTGATACCTAATTTTTTTACTATGAACATCCCTTTGTTTTCGCTTAGTTAGTTTTTATTCGTAAAACCTGAGCCATGGGGTGTTGCCATTACTTTGAAATCAACACAGAGGTTGAAAAATAAAATATAGAGAAATAATTTGACTCGTCTTCGGGCATCACTGGATGGTTGACCTCAGACAATGCTTCTGGTCACCGTGCTCTCACGCAAAAACCTTGATGATATTATTCAAGTAAATGAACGTTTAATGCTCCAATTTAGAAATACTCCCTAGCCAAGTTTTACTGCCTACCAACTTTCACCATTGCAATTGGTAGCTCCCATCACTAAATACAACTATTCTATTCAAATGGGAATCAGACGTGCGACTTGGAGACACACGACATGTGTGAATATCAATGGGTAAAACATAAATTATCCTAGAAGTTCGTTGACTGCTCCTGCTGAAAGAACAAAATTAGTTTCAACTGGTTGTTTGTGTATCACGTCTCACCGCATTACATTCAGGTCAAAATTTTGACCGATCGTACGAACTTAACATATTGCAATGATCACACCCGCTTTCAAGCGCATTTAAACAAAATTTCACGAAACCCCTATCAATAGCAAGGTGTTTGAGCTGACGCTGTAGAAAATGAATCAGGAAATTATAATTTTTCACCTTAAAAATGAGAATATTAAATCTCATCATATTTAGTTACGCATTACATCCAAAATTGAGCTTATATCATGACATTTCATTCCAACGTAGTGCGGAATGCATAAACTGAAACAAAGAGGCAAGGTGCTGGAAACCAGGCCTTCAAACTATGTTGAAATCATTTGTAAATACTGCACGCCAGTATAATCTCCCTTCCTTCGTTTGTCATTTCTCCGTAACCGAAAAGGCGTGTAAAAACCGTCCACTCCCAAAAAGGATGGCTTTGGAAATTGGCAAATATACTCGTGTGTGTTCTTTCGGAATAACTTTCCTCTGGGATTCAGTAAAGACTATAGAGAGGTATGGGTCCGTCAATCAGAAAAGTTATAAAAAGTCTTCCGAACACATAACGAAGTTACCATTTTGCAGATAAGCCTACGTTCCTTCCTTATATTTTAACGTTCGTTGTGTGCATGTAGCAAATTGTTCTACTTTAAATTTCAAACCTAAAAATGATTTTTATAGAACACTGGCTAGAAGCAACAATACGTTCATTATTAGGACGCGTATATAAAATATATCTCGTTTATTCAGTCTCCTTCACTTCACTTGCTGCTAGTGAGGAATTATGTCGTTTATTATGATTGCAATAACGAAATACACGGGCCGTTTACCTCCGATAGGAGAGGGCAGTATGTAGAGGCGATACAATTTTTCGAGCGTCCGCATTCCTTGATTTGATTACAACTACGGCGTAATTTGCAGAGCGCAGGGGCCTGGTGTCAGATTTTCAAACATTTTGCATTGTCGTTGTGGCACAACCGGCACTAAAAATTCACCCATTGATTTGGCTTCTTTGATTGCAGGGTGGCTTTTTCCCAAAAAATTCCCAGGCATGAATTTTTTCAAATGAAATTTAAGCCCTAATTTTGCTCTTCCCTTAAAGCCATGGCTTTGGAAAAGCTCAAATTTGAGGACTTCCGTGAAAAAAAACAATACCTAGTAGAGCAAAGTCGACAAGTAAACTTTAAGCTCCGGCTATACCGCTATAACAACGCCAAATGTTTGAAAATCCAGCCCCTGAGCTGCTGTAGTGAGCAGACACGGAACCTGCCAAGGCTCCTTCGGCGACCGTATTCACGTAATGCAGTTTTGCGTTGGTTGGGAAGTGGGAGTATTTCAGGGATGAAAACATTTGTAAATTTACAAATTCTATAACCAAGATTCCATAACAGATGTTCATTGTTAAGAGGGTTCGGAGATATAAATGCTCAGAATGCAGATGCATTTAAAATGGGATGCTTGCCAGAGACATCTCTAGTAACTTCTTCCGTACTTTAGAAGGAACAGTATATCTAAGAAACCAAATTACTTAGGCGCGGTACAAGGATTGGCTGCACTAAAGGCCCGAACCAAGTTGCGCCCAAGAGGCGCATTGTGATCCCGCAAATTCCGCTGACTGCGCTTCAACAACTGCCCTGAGTATGCTTTGACAGGGAAGTCAAAATACAATTTTCATTCAATTTTAATTAAAAGCTACAAAGATGCAACAATTCTAGGTGGGTGAGATTAAAACTTAACTAGCATTATGATAGCATGGATTTGCACACTTACAAGGAAACTCCGTTTTCGTAAATCACTGACACCATTGCGAGAACTATAATTTCAACAAAGAAGATGCAAATACATTTTAACCAACACTAGCAAGGATGAACTACACTATGACACGGGATTATTTAAGGCATTAATTGCCCTTGTATATGAAGAATTCTGCGAGATCACCAGTAACTTTGAGCTGCGCAGTGCAAGCAGTTAGAAGTTACAAGCAGTGAAGTGCACGCAATTCAATCATTTTTTACTGACTGATCGAGCTTATCTTGCAGCGAAATCGCTTATTGCAACAACAGTCAGCATGTCAAAATGCTACTTTGCTGTTTTTTGAGCCTATTTTAGAAATTTTAATTCTGAATCTGAACGTCAACACTTAGAATCTCGCTCAAAACATTGCATTTCTAAGCGGCTTCACCTTGTCGTCCATGTCCGCCTTCAGTGCTGAATCCACAACCCACGCCAGGGCCCCGCAAGGCGAGAGTCGAGTGCCCGTCTTTAGGACCCGTAAGTAACCACACTCCTCAATCTAGTCAACCTCCAGGAATTGAAATGA
Source organism: Platorchestia sp. MABIK (assembly GCA_014220935.1). Classification (NCBI taxonomy): domain Eukaryota; kingdom Metazoa; phylum Arthropoda; class Malacostraca; order Amphipoda; family Talitridae; genus Platorchestia; species Platorchestia sp. MABIK. The sequence continues at coordinate 22,049 of JACJUY010007280.1, forward strand.
AGTTTGTGCTACATGGTTACGTAGCATTCTCTCAAGTTCTGAGCAATACTTTGAAACAATTTACCAGTTTGATATTGTTTATGTTTTCTTGGGCTGTCATAGCGACTTTTCTTACATCTTAGTACCTCAATAATGAAGGTTTCCAGCAAAAGGGTATAGATCGCCTCTTGAATATCTACATTCAAGGAGACCCATCCAAAAGAATCCCGTAAATGATCATTTATAGTCATCCTGTTATGTGACTCAGAAAGTTTGGGGAGACCATAGATGGGACGGGCAGTGACAAAGCAAAGGACCTAAAATATGCTCACCTCCATTCGATGCAGTTGAACACTAAAAAATTTAGGGGAAATAAGATACCAAAACTGATAGGCAGCGTGACAAGTTCTAAACACTGGGTCGCATTGTTCTGAATCAACCGATGTTAACAGTTATACCACTAAGGCTAAAAAGTCATATGGAGGAAAATTGAAAGAACAACTATAAGAATAAAACAACAGTGACAAGTATAGCAAGAAATGCTTAAAATTCATCTGGTGGAAGTCATCTTAGCAGCTTTCATTCTTAATTTTCAGTCACAGGTTTTCTTTCAAAGACCTCATAAAGTAATGAATTAGATAAGTTAGTTAAAGCCTCCTGTACCACTACAAACATGTCTTAAAGAGAGGAAAAAGAATGGCACCACATTGTATGAAATCTATAGAACGTGGAATCTGTACACAAAACGAGTTCCCACACATGATCCCACTCGTATAGAAACAGCATGTTAGGAAGTGAGTTCATGAAACAAGACAAAGATGAACAACAGCTTAGAAACTGGGCAGTAGGGAACAGAAAGATAGTCCGCGACTAAAAAACTTTTCTATTCCACCTAACGAAAGCCTACCTAACCTCCAGCTATAGGGGACCTATAATATCATCCCCCTGGGTGCGCTAATTCCCATAGATACAACAGACTCCCTGAGGGAAGTCCTCAGGGAAACTTGAAGATATTGTCCAAGAGCCGAATTTTAAACCAATTTACGTCATTGTTGAGGTACAGCTGATAATACAAGTTCTAAGTCAACTTGGCCATTACACATACGTCCTATCGCATGAAGTAACGAAAAATCATTCCAGGAAAACTAAAATAGATGGGGTGGATTAAACATGTTAGTTTTCCTCTCATTTGCATAGGAAAAAAATTAATTATTTACACCAACAACGCTTCTAGCAGGTTATATCAGCAGTTCAGAGCATCGATGCAGTGCTGGTGGCGGGTCAGGTAATACCAGATCTGTCCACTCGAGTGACGGACTGCGGATCCACGATGGTCCGAGAGTCGTGCCGTCCTCGAGCTCTCAGTCTCATTTTCGTTAAGGGAAAGCGACTGTTGGAGAAGAATACATACTTATAGAGAAGAAAGATGGAATACTCGAGATAAGTTTTTTGTTTACGAAGCATACATTTTGTGTATCAAACACATCTACTGATTAAATAAGGGCGTTAATTGGCATCTATCCTGTAAATCCATGATCTATTCAGCAAATCGGTGTACTCTCCATCTATCCCAAAAGTTCAGTAAATTCTCTACCTCCTAAGCAAAACTAATTTCTTCATCGACTCATGAAATTTAATCATTTAATCTTTTAACCAATCCTCTATCTACTCAGTCAATTCAGTCATAATTTATATTTAAAATATCATAGCCTCGAAAAATCATGAATATCAGTTGGTAATAATGATAAATTGACTTATGAAGCATCGATAAATACAACTTCCCATTCAATTCACAGGCTGTGCTGGAATGACCATAGCCTCGCGAAGCAATCACTGACACATCACACAACCACATTCAAAATGTCTCGGACTTACTGCCTCGGTAGTGATGCCGGTCTGGGCTGCGGATGGTGAGCGCCGTAAGTGCAGTATATAAATGGATAGTTCCCGGAGGAGGGTTTGGAAGCATTCATCGCACCATCACCGGGTTAGAATATTCCAGTGCGATGACGCTATTGTGATACGACCCAGCTCGGGCAGGTAACGGAAATTAGGAAAAAGATCCGGTCACCTGAACCATCCATCTGACAAAAGCCCCGAACCCACGTCCCTGGAGTCTGTTTCTTTCTTGTGATAGAACTGAAAGAAGTCTGGGAATGCTTTAAGAACGTTTTATATAAAATTTCAAGGCACTGAAATGAAAACGGGGTTTTAAATCCCAGTGACTCCTATTGCTTGTTAACTTGCAAACTATAATTCATTCTATGGCCTACCATGTGTGACTTTCGTTACACGAACTACGATGAAGTCGACTTGGAAGAACCTTTACTACCAGTTTCACCTCAACGAGGACTTTGTTTGATACCTCGTCGAAAGGCACCAACACAACGAAGTTCCTCAGTCATCCACGCGATGCTCAATGGCCGGCGACGGTTTGGAAGACGGGGGCGTTCTGGGTGATGGTGGCGGCCTCTTTGCTGAAGTGGCGGGGGCTGGGGGGCAGCAGTGGGGGCTGAGGTGCCCCTCGCTGCATGCTACGCTTGCGGTCTCTGTATTCCTTCCGGCGAGCTGCAAAATTTTGCATTTAGAGCGCAAACAGACATCGGTATGATTTCACATGGTATTTGTTGGCATTCGCACTGCAAGGGGTTGTTTGATGAGCAGTGAACTGCCCGAGTTGAGTATTGCAAATTCATTTTGAATAGTCGAGTTTCAGCTGTGATAGTGAGATGTCAAATCTTAAAACAAGTTAGATGACAAATTTTCGAAATAAGGTTGAAGAACAATGCCCTTTCCTAAAATCTTGAATACGTATATACATGTAAGCTAACGAAAAAATGAAAGTGCTAGCTTAGCTTATAAATCAGCAGCAATTCCAGGACTCTGTTAGAATATTCATGAAATAGATGCCTCATTTATTGCAGTCCGGGGGGTAGTGAAGAGAAAATATGCACAGGTGATTTCCTGGCATCTAGCGTAGGCCACCACATTAATCATCATGAAATCCTTATTTCCATCAAAATTTTTACTAACTAGTGTAAACGGCCCATGAAAAATAACGGGATTCCCTACCTTTCTTGAACAAATTTTCCAAAAGTGGATGACAAACAAATATATCCATCCCAACAGTACCCGTGAAAAAAAAAATTTTTGTCCTCATGCACTGGTGAAACTCGTATCACAGATACGGTCATTATATTATTTATAACTATCCTTATGAGCGTGACAGAGAAATGGAAGAAGCGGACTCCAAACAAACCAAGGGTATTAGGTAGTAGCAGGACCCGTGAAAAGTCCACGGACAATGTCGTGGTTAAGCTAGGTGGACCTGTGAAAAAATTCCGTCAGCATTCCCTAATCTATGCTAATCTAACATATCCTAACCTTTCCTATCCTAATCTAACCAAACCTATCCTAACCGAACTTATCCTGATAAAATGTCAAACATATTAATGCATGTAAAGTCCATCTTTCAATGTTACACTAAGGAATTCGGTATCCATGATACCGCAAACTCAGACGAAAGCGTTACGGACGGACTAAGTAACTAAAGAAGGATCAAGCCGCCTGATTTCTTGTCTTTGTTCCTAAGATAGCGCTGCTCTAGCTCTTCTTTTGCGCTCTCTGTCAAGTCTTCCTCTTCTTTCCTGAAGCGTTTCCATTTTATTTAGTTTGAAAATTTGCACATATATAAGATAAATGTTTCTTACAGTAAATTCTTAATGTTTCTTACAGTAAAACCTTTGATATTTAAATGTAATCAGCATCCATTATAACAAATAAATATACATGCTATGTTTCTTAAGAAGCGGATCCCAAACAAATAAATGAATTAATATATAAATAAACACACAACGGGTATTATTAGGTTAGATTATTTGAAACTACATAGTAAGCACAGCCCTTCAAAAATACGGGATTCGATATTTTCTTAAATAAACCTTCCAGATGTAGATGACCAACAAATATATCCATCCTAAAAGTACCTGCAATTAAAATATTCTTGTACTTGTGCACTGGTGATACTCGTATCCCAGATACGGTCATTAAGCATCCTTAAGAGCGTAACAGAGCTCCTACGACGGACCGACCAACCAAAAACTGTATTTTGATTAGCTAAAAAGTTTTTGAAAAAAATTTTGCTGTACTATTATATTTTCCTTGCTATAAGTTGCATTTTCTTAAACAGTAAATTCAATTTTCACAGGAGCAAGATTTTTTGCTATTGAATAAAAATGAGCGGACGTCTGGCAAACAAAATTGTTGTTCCGAGAATCTTGAAGAGCATTCTCAGAACAACAATTTCGATCGGCAGTGACGAAGTGCATTTACAGTCTCCTGGAAGGTAAGAAACTACAATTTTGAAGCTGGTCTTCCAATGGCCCTCGCGGATAGCACCAACGACCACTGCAATCTGCGAAGATTACAGTAAGGTCTGGTTCAATAAATCTTCAGGCAGTTTTCACCACACAAAACACTCGTCTCAGTATCATATTACAAATGAACATTCACGTTTTAAGATGTTTACCGCACTCGATTTCACTGTTCACAAAAATCAAGGTATCAGATATTAAAATTTTAAGAGAGCCATTGGAGATTCATTCTACGTTCTTAATAACACAGCGTACACACTTTGCATACACGCGCAGCTCACAAGCCATGCATGAAATCTCCTCTAAAAAATTACATGAAGAGCAAAGCGTGAGCTAAACATAAAATCAGTACATATAACGAAGAAGCAGCAACATCATTACAGCAATGAATTGCATCACATTCTCACCAACAGCGTAGTGCAGGTCGAGCTTGTCGTGCCTCTGCTGCGCGGCTTGCAGGTCCTGCTGCAGACTCTGCAGGTTGGCCTGCTTCTCTTCTGCTAGCTGGGGCGGAGAGCGCAGTCAACATTACATCAAGTGGACGTGCCTCTTACTTACTGTTGTAATTTATTGAACAACTGAATTCCTGTGAGGATAATCGAGTACAGTAAATATCAGAAAGCTCGACAAAACTGAAATTATGTATTTTTTACCAGACTTTAATCATTAAAAAAATATACTTGTGAATTTTTATAACTTTTTTCTTCAAGGTTGATGTTAATTCTAAAGAAAATTGAATTCAAACCATTCTTCCCGAGGACGGCCAGTGGTGCGCTAGGACTCGTGTTAAATGTTCAAGTCAGAGTTACGAGTGAGTGCCTCAACTCTTTCCTAGCTCGAAACTGTACTCGTGGATGATTCATAAAAGAGACTTTATTCTACACCACAAAAAAAGGAAAAATGAGTCATAAAAACAAATTTATTAGATAACTAGAGCTCATTCACTTTGAAGTATTAAGTCTAATTGATTTCTAATGCGTACGTGGTTTAAAGGAAGTTCAGAGGACCAATTCAGAGATCATCAGTTAACTCTTCAACGGGGCCATTCAGCACGGCGCAATATCGCAACGGTAGAACTCCTCCTATTTCCTCCTATTACATTGCAGAAATACAAATTCAAATGTTTTATTAAGGACATTATCATTCGAAACTCTCCGACAGGCCCTTGCTTGAAAAAAGGATAGATTAGCAACCCTATAATAACGGGAGTTATTATTCATTCCCACTGATATTCGATAAGTATTCTGTTCCTCATTGGCTGTTCCAATCATCCTGATGTAACAAAAGTTAAATATTCACGCGATGACTAATAATTTGTATCAAGCTGGATGTAAATAATTTATTCAGAATATTTTTTAGAGTTTAATCGATGTTTTAAATACGGTTGACATTTTTTAAAACTTCACAAACCAAGCATATTTTTTGAAGGTACATAAATTGCTGGACAAGTGCAGCACCTGCTTCTTGAGCGCTCGTTCGTGATGCTCGTGCTGCAGGTTCTGCTGCTCACGCTCTATGCGCTCACGCTCTTGAGCAGCGCGATCGTCACGCTCACGAGCACGCCGCTCTGATATCCTGTGTAAAAATAACGAACTTTATAGCTTTTCGCTCACAAAGTATAAGTAAAGCAGCGAATACTGAAATAAAATGAGCCCTATTATCTTAATTTACAAGCTGGGAGAGAATTATTTTATACCAGTTCTATATTTCACCGAATTGTTCCTCGTTGCAAAATTAAATATCTACGAAAAGAGTGATTAGGCCTAAGAATTAATTACCGTGAGAGAAGGTGCGGATCGAGTAAGATATTGTATACTGGATACATTCACATTCAAAATTCATGCTAACTTCTCCATAACTTCTAGCCGCGATAAAATGATTACTGTAAGTCTTTGTCTCATTCCTACAGATGTGCACTGGATACTGTGTCCTCCTCTTTGTGTATTATTTTTCAGGATTATAGAGTAACGATTAATTGCAAGACAGCGCTCAATGCAATTTTCCCCACATCGTTGAAGCGATGTGAACAAGCGCGAATCAAATTTGCAGGTTAGTGGAAAGAAAACGCATTTTTATGCGCAGTTTGCCAAAAATTCATTGGGAAATTCAGTCCACAGTGAGAGTATACAGAACACCACAGCGCATGCACTACATGTGGATTTTACTGATCAGTTCCTCATTAAATTCACTCTTTAAAATAATCTAAAATGAATAAATAATCTCCTTTAAGCATTCGTTATTTTTAATTTTATAAGTTTATGAAATAATGAGCCTTACGGGGAGCCAGAAAAATCTTAGAAATATTCTGTCGTTCAGTTTTGTTATCTACACAAATGTTTTAAAAGATGGTGTATTATCGAATGAAGATTCCATGAGAGATAAGTATAGAAAATTATACAAAAACAGTGGCTTCAGTAAATATTCGATACATGGACAAAAGTTCATTTACCATAGTAAAACAACAGCAAAGTAATCGAAAATTCAACATTATAACAATTTAAACAATGTATTTATCACAAGTGATACATTAAGTAGATTGTTTCTTAAGGCCTTTATAATGGGTACATGTGAACATAGCTACTTATGAGCCCGAATAAGTTCAGCGACGTCTAGGGCCATCTGGTTACTAGGTGCGCACCTATTGGTAAGTATACACGAAAAAGATTTTCAGTTTTCCGGAACGTCGATTTGTTAGTTTTAGATGCAAAATTACCAACTTCCACCCTCTATCCTTTGAACATATTAACGACTGCCACGGAAGCTACAGACTATCCTCTAATGCATTTTTCAGTAGTATTTACAGTGTTCATGAGCTGTCAGTCCACGTGTCTAAAGTAAAATAACCAAGTGAATAGATTTCAATTTTGTTTCTTTCAGTTATAGATTCAACCCCTGACACAGCTATTCTCTACCACTTACAGTTTGTCTATCAATTTAAGATCTTTATGCCAAGTAAGATTTTGAACCCAAATTGGCTGTGTTGTGTTTCGTGTACTAACTTTTTCTGAAAATAAACAAGGTTTCTTTCTTTTCTCTCTTTCTTTCTTCAAAATGTTTCTGCATAAATGCCTCAATTTTTTCCTTCACGTTTGTCAGTAGAGTATTTCACATATTTTCAGTTTTTTCTAACTTTAAGCAAACTAAGATAATATCTTTTTACTGCTTTGCTTTCAGCTGATTCAACCACTTTTATGAATATTAGAATACACATTGTGTTTTTCCTCATTTTAGATATGAGGCTCTTTGTGATTAGAAATTTTTGAAAATTAACGTGTTGACTTTTTGTTTCAATTTTTTGGAATTATGCTGTTTTTCTTTTTTTTCTTTCTTTTTTCTTTTATCACTGCCCTTTTAAGGTAAAAAAATATGTTCAACTTAGTACACTTAACTTAGTCACACGCTCTAATGATCAACAAATGGGCTTGCACAGAATTCGATGCCTAAGTTTACAACAATAGTTAATGTGAGCCAAATGAGACCAGTATATTCTATAAAAAATTTAGGATCCATTTCATTAAACATGGTAAATTACCCTCTCAAGTTGAATCATATAGCAGAAAAGATTTGACTCGCTTATGTGTCATTAATGAAACCTTTATATGAAATTTTGTCATGGATTTCAGTGGAGAGCGAATTCCAAGTCTATGTATTTTTGTAGGCAGAATACAAATTCGGTATTAGGATTCACCTATAGTAAGGATATCGACAAACATATTAGACATAGCCTCCAGAAGTAACCAACACACCAACAAGATTAGCGAAGATAAATAGTCCTCGAACATTCCAAAGTGGTTGACGTAATAGGAATACTGTTGAATTTTCTAGGAAAATAATGTACTTTGCTTTCGTATACAGCAGCCGCACAGCGCGCATCAACAATGCCTGCTATACCTAGACTGGCATTGACCTCATCCACTGTCAGAGAGCTGCGTGGAAAGAAAGCCATCGATCAGCTTTACAATAACTAATACGGCGAGGCTAACCAACCATAAAAAAACAGAGATCATATTGTTGTATAATATACGAGGCATTTGAAAAATTCTAAGAATTTTATCTTTGCCAAAAAAACAATCTCAACCATTGCTCACCAGATTCCCTGATTTACGTTTTATCTGTCCGTGGCAAATATTCTACGTTCAGGGCAACGCTCAAAAATTTCAAACCGTTAGGTTTAGTCAATGAAGTAAAGAAGAAAAATTAAGGGGCTCAACTTGAACTTCAAAATGGTTTGAAAGCGACTGAGACAAATAAATGGATAGATACAGTTGGAAAAGTTCTTTAGAACGAGGGATGTCATTCCTGCACACCAAAAAGAACACTTTTGTTGAAATTAACTGATGTCAGAAATCGTTTGAGTTTTGACAAAGAAGATTCAATGAAGCCTGCAAGTTGCATTTTTGGGCTGCTTTACTAAGATCTCAGGAGACAAAGATTGAGTTATTTGATTATGTGAGTGAAAAAGTGTTAGTCACATTTGGAGGCAGAAAAACTCAGGGCATGATCCTTATAATACATACAATCCCAACAACCTAGTTTGGTAGAGACAGTATAATGGTATGGGCTGCTTCTCCTCAGCTGGTTGTGTCAAAATAACTGGGAAAATTAATGCTCAAATGTGGGGCAGGATTCTGGACTATAATTTCTTTCAGTTTGCAGACGACCAAAAGTTGCCAAGAGGATAGACAATGCAGCATGATAGCAAGCTGTACCGGCAACAAAAAAACATTTCACCAAATTTTAACTGCTTTGAGTAGATGTATCGGATACTTTTTGAAACGCTCGTTTATCATTTTTGCAGTAATCATGGTTTTGTTATAGTATTTGCGTGTTCTGATACCGAATTTGTACTCAACGCATGAAAATTTGCAAAATTTTATTTTCATAACTTTACTGTTGTACAACTTAGGTAAACAATCTTTTGATCATGCACTGAATTTTTACAGCACCCACTGTGCATATTGCCGGAAAGGTATCCCTCTCCCAACGCAGCTCACAGTTTTGTTAGCGCTTTTCTCATTTTCTTCTGAGCCTCCTGCTTCTGTGCGTGCTTCTGCTGCAGACGCTGCAGGTGCTGCCTCTGTTGCAAAAGCATCCTTTGGTCCCACCTGCCCTCCTGCAGCAGGCGCTGCTGCAGAGCTGACGCCTTCTCCTCCAGCTGCTCTACGCGGCCCTTCCGCACCTGCAGGAAAATCTCATAAACCTAATTTTGAACTTCGACTACGAAGTGCCCCCTATTTGGTTCGTAAGGCAGTTTTCATTATGCTGCTGACCAAGCAGCAATCACAAACTTATTTCTTAAAAATATTTAATCAAAACTGAATGAAAACATGATCCTGTTAATGTTTGGTATTTTCAGCATTGCTTACTACAATTGACATTAAATTGCAGTTGAATATTTAACTTTAGTTTTACCCGCCTCCGTCAAAGGGTTAAGTCAGCCTTTTTCCCCTCAACCTGCGTTTTTGATCTCAATCTCTTAAAAGTTTGATGCCTTGCCTACAATGAGTTGGATTCGCGTGAAATAACGACGTGAGTGGAAGGCAATGGTCGAGCTGTACTTCTGAACGCGATCACTTTCTTTTGATTCTTCTGTCAATGCGGAATATCGGTAACATTCAACTGTGTTTTCAATCATGAGTCACACTTTTGTAGTCTTTCGATAGTCTTGCAAACGGCAATTTGGAATTATGGTATAGGGATAAAGAGAACAAACCGTGACAATATCTCACAAACAAGCAACGCTCAAAACTTTGTTGTGCAAGTAAGTTTTTTATTTCCACTGCGAAATCAAAACACCGTGGCAGATATGTAGCAGTGATACACCACGGCTGAACATAGCTGCCGAGAGCAAGCAAGAAAGAGCGAGCAAGCACAAGAAGGCTGAACGCGAAGATGCGGCCAAAGTAAACGCGAGAAAGTGTTAGTCATCAATTACTCTTAAATATGAGACTGACTGCATGCTGTAGTGAAAACATGACCTTCTCGCTTGGAGTGTTAAACTGGAATTGGGTATAACATCGGCCTTGACAATGTTTAGGAAACAGAACTTAGTTTTTTAGAATCACGGGATTACGACGAGCAGTTCAAATTTATGCTAGAAAACGGCCGGCAGAAATTATTTTCACTTTTTAACAATTTGGTCCAAAATTAAGGAACTACATGCTTCTGTATTTCAGCAATTTCTTTGATTGAGGAGTTCAGTAACAAACTTCAATGTAGTATTCTATTCATAGATTAATTCGCTTGTACCTACCTGCTCGTACTTACCTAATTCTGAGCCACACATCCGACAATAATACACGAAAAAATCATACTTTCAGTGTTGACTATGTAGTGTTTCTTCAACAAAAATTTGTTTTGGCTGCTGAGAAAGTTGATGGTTACGGTTGATTATTTCTCATTGGTAATTTGTCGTTAGGTAAATGGGTAATGTGGTAAGGTTGGAACAGGGTAGCATACGTTAGGATAAATTGGGTTTGCTGAGGATAAGTCAAAATAGGCTGAGACAGATTAGACAAGGTTATGGAGGGATAAATTAGGTTGGGTTGTGCTGAGATAAGTTGGTTGAGGATAGGTTAGGTTAGGATAGAACAGGCTGTGATGGGGTTGACCTGTCCTGTGCGGGGGGAGGGGCTGCACTCAATGAAGCGGTCGGGGTAAACCAGCTATGGCTGTCGGGCCTGACTGTGGAAGGTGGTTGTGCTGGGCTGCTGCTGATCCTGGCAGTTCTGGTGCGGCCAGTGTTGCCTCTCTCGCTTCCTAGTGACTAAGGGTGATGATTGTGGCCTGCTGTCGGCTACCCTCCCATAGGGAGGAGAGGCCTGGTATATGTATGTATGTTAGACCTATCCAATCTTCTCGAATGTGTAACTCTGTCCCTACTGAGACCTTCGGCCCCTCAACCGGTGCATGCGTCACGACCAGGATCCTCCTTCCTCAATCATTCCTGACTCCTTCTTTAACCCCGGCACACCTTGATACCTAAACCTGCCCGGAGTCATGTCTTGATATCAAGGTATCACGTCTGAACACTGATTACTATAGTATAAGAATCAAATCAAGCGTCCACCGTCAGAGAATTGTATGAGAATAATTCATCAAAAAGAAGTTAAACATCTTCAGACATAAAATTTAAGCATAGAGCTGAAAAATATTTTGGTGTGTTATGATATTGATAGAGTTTTAATTCGGACGCTAACTCGGTTAATGTCACTTCAGAGAAGAGACCCGTTCGACTACATACTTTCCCGAACACAATTTTAAAATTACATCACAAAAACACCGCAGGGAAAATCCCCTCATAGAAACACACCTGTTTGAGTAATGCTGCTGAGCGTTCTTCAGGCGTTTCTTCTTTCTTAACTTCAAGTTGTTTTTCCGCTTCACACACTATTTTTTTCTTGTCTGTTTTTTGCTGGGACTTACTGAGCATTAGCATTTCTTTTTCGTACTGAGTTAGAGTCTCCCTATCTCTGGTCAACCGGTCGTATTCTGGCTTAGGAGCACTGAAGATTTCTTTCAGCTTGCGAAAATCGTGGTGCTTCTGGTGAGGTAACTCCTCCCTCATAGCGTCGGCTCGAGCAGGGGCAGCGGATTTACTTCGGCGATGGATTTTCGCCTGAACCTCTGAAATTTTCCCATCCATTCTTGGATGACTTTTTTCAACAGACACGTCAGACTTCTGATCGAGAGTTCCCGCCAAGTCAGTAGAGTAATGATCGCCTTTTTGTGAGCTCAGCGAACAATGAAAGGAGCTACTGCGAGTTGAAATTTCCTCCAGAGGTCCCACAAGAGATATCAACGACGCACTTTTAGCCCGTCTGCAAAACCGAGGATCGTTAGGATCAACTTTTTTCACGGTGATATACTCAGGATTCGGCTTTTTAACCCACTTATCCCTTTCTGGTGCCTCAAAACCATCTCCTTTAAGCCAATGTGTTTTGGAAAACACGTATCGTTTGCGAATTTTTTCGGGTTCGAATTCTCCTCCTCTTTGAAAAACAGCTTTGGAATACGTATCTTGGAGTGGAGAGTTTACGCTACTAGTGGATATCATACTCATGTCATTATCTGCTAGGTCTTCTTTCTCCATTTCAGTCTTCATAGAGCGAACAGGTTGGCTGTGTTTTTGTTTCTTAGCATTCTCCCGCTTGAGCTTGCGCCATTTTCTGTATAGTTCTTTGTTGGAGGTGTCTTCGTACAAAATTTTAGGCTCCCAGCGGTCGTAGTGGGGATTATCGGGGATGGTTTCAGGATGGCGATAAGACCGGTGACATCGCACAGCTTGTTCTTCGGCTTGCTTTTTCGTCTGTAGCAACATGATAAAGAAATTTGTTATCAACTGTTTGTTTATAACCGTAACACTAATAGATATAACGAACTAAATTTTAACGATGCCTAGGTTTTCCACAAAATGGGCAGAACGAACGTTTTTTGGAAGAAAATAAAATGTTTTTTTTTTCTTAGAAAATTTCTTCATTCTCTCTCCAGATACTGTAATCGAGAGTAGTAAGACGAATTATACAAACAATATTCCATTTTTTATGAGTGCGAGACGTATAGGCGAGATTTTGAGACTGATTTCATTCTCACCTCCAAAAAATGTTGAAAAAACATCCTCTAAAACAAAGAAAAAGGAAATATTTCTCATTAAGATAAAAAGCTGTTACGCAGGAACGATGAATATCATTTTTGTGTAAGGAAAAAGACATCATTCTTATTATCCAGAGAGAGCTGGAATTTACTGGAATAAATTACCATAGTTTTTAATGAGCTGATACGAGCCTAACAACATTTTAGCAACGCACAGCAACAAAAGCCCGAGATCCTTTGAGCAATTTTGTACGACCTGTTTGAAAACTGTCACCTCGGACACCGGCTCACATCTGCTGAACCATCTGAAGTCTTAAATGGGTGCATATTAATCCCATGTTCACTTTAACTAGCAGTACCGTTTCATGTATGGCATACATATGAAATCCTGCTCTTCTGTTAGATGAAAGTTATTAGTTATAAAACGGAAAAAAGGCATTCAACTATGGACTGAAAGACAATTCACTTGTAAAAAGTCTTGAATAAAATTTAATTTAAAGTTAGGTAAACCAATTCTTGAATGAAACATAAGTACGGAAAGTTAAAGTAATTTCTATCACTTAGTGTGGCACAAACGAAGGTAACGCTTTTGGAAAATAAATTTGTAGAAAACTGCTCAAGTTTCTACAAAAAAGAAACGATAGAAGAGTTTTGAAATTTTTCAAAGCGTTGTCTTCGACCACGTTGAGAAAGTCAGAGGACATGTCGAGGTTAATTGCAATGCACATATTGCCCCAGTCCATGAATTTCAATGCTTCTAATTTTTCTTTTTGATAGATTACGTATTTGTCTTGCATGATAGCATGAATTATTTAACCGTCTACTGACGGGAACTCAAGGATCAAGATGCCTAGTGTTTCCAGTTTAAGGCAACTATCAAAATTTTGAAGTAATTTTCCTGGTTGGGGAATATTTTGCAATCAATAAAAAATGGGGGTGATTAATAGCATTCATGAATCCATTTTTTAGCCATTCCAGAAGCATTACACGTGCAATTTGCTCTTGATTTTCTACTAGGTTCAAACCATATCGTGCGTGACACACATTTGAAAACTTTTTTATTCAATTTCAGTGAGTTTCTTCAGATCATCATTCGTTTGCTGATAAATTTTGGAAACAAACTTATTTGATTTTTTACTATTTAAAGTTTTATTTTTTGTATCGAAAATTTTCTCGTTAAGCATACTTTAAAAAAAAAAACATGAAATTTTAATTCAAAATGAAGAAGTAGGCGCTCGCCCAAACGGAAATGACTGAGTGACTGAAACAGCAGTTTTATTGATATTTCAGGGTGCTGACAACATTTATCCCTAAAAACTTTTTCGTATGCTATTGAGTTTTGGTACACGAAAAGTTAAATACAATATCAACCATGAAATCGGTCGCAGAACTGGAGAGATTGGATCTCGAACTGTAAAGAGATTGGATCTCGGACGGTAGAATTGAAAGAGCAATTTCTCGTTACTACTCTATCGTTTATAGACATTCTATCCTGTTTTTAGCCTAGCGAATGAAACTCAAGAATATTTTTGTTGCATTCAAATAGACATGTCTTTTTCAGTTTAGTCAAAACCGTTAACCGAGAAGTGTTTCCCATTTTCTCCCAGTATGTTGACAATTATCATTTTGAATTCACGTCAAACAAGGAAAGTTATCTCAAAAAGTTTTAGCTTGTACCACAGAACTTCATTATCTACAAAACTTTGATTTTTGGTGCATGAATTCAAAGCTGTAAAATAATAATTCTGGTTTAATACTAACCTGCAGCTTCATGGCGTGAAGTTGCGCTCGCAGAGCCATTAGCTGCTTCATCTCTGGCGTGTGTTCCAGTCCTGGGAAGTTATAGTGCTCCAACGTGTTGCTGTTCGAACTGATGACTGGCTTGCCTCGGGTAGAGTCGGACCAGTAGTCGCTATCCCTGAGCTCATCTTTTGACGTTTTCAGCGTATTTTGAACAGCACCACCTTCAGCTCCTTCGGCGTCGTGCTCACACAGCGGATCTTCTTTAGATTCATAACGAGGTATCTTTAATTCAGTACTTTTGGTTACAGTCTTTGCCCTGGCATCTTCTAGTTCTGGCTTAGGAAGAACTTGTCGATGCTTTTTCAGTGACGAATTCGAAGAACCAACAGATGAATGGGTTTTCTCGTCTGACTCTTTGTCACCACACTGGGACACTGAATCTTCAGGTTGAACTTCTCCTATTACCATTTCTGCCTCTGTTGGTTTATTGATTTTTCTTGAACTACTCCGATTACCTCCATTACCAATATCTTTGTGTTTTTTCCTTACAAGATTTCCTCTGGCACTTTCTTGAGTATGGTGAGGAATTTGTGTGTCAAGTTTTGCATTATCGGAAAGAAGGCGAGTGTCCCCTCCAGGATGAGGGTCAGCTGCCCCCGCATCTGCGAGGCGCCTCAGCTCTGAGAACTGGTAGGGGTTCAGCACCAGAGGAGGGTGCTTGTGACCTCTGCGGGTGGGGTCTATTGTTTCGTGGGGAAGGGCACGTCGCAAGTAATTCCACTTCGTAGTGCGAGTTGTCATAGTAGGTTGAAATCAATCCTGCTGGTTTACCGAGGGAATTTTAGATACAAGTGTCACGTGGTTGGTTGAGAGACCTCACATGAGAAAGGTTGGTAATCAGAACGTATTGAATTACAAACCTTTCTTTTCAGCTCCAACATTTTCGCACATTTCATGCTCCACGAAATTTTGATTCATTTGTGGGGTCAAATATTTATCGTGCGTTCAATCAGCACCAGTCTCTCGTGCGCAGACATTCGCAAATCAACTCAGCATTGCGAACATTTTGAGTGCTTCTGAAATATCAAATTTTTACTCTCCGTCGACGGTATAAAAACTTGAGCCACAGATAAAGAGAACTCAGCCGTACAATCCTACCTAGTCCGTGGGAGCTCGCAGACCCAACTCCCGACTCTCATTACCTTAGCAGCAAACGCAAGCGTTACCATGGCAACGTGCTATAGCAGAGAATTTCATTTTTACTCTGCGCGTAAAATTTCCTCAGTAATAAAAGAGCTCCAAAGATCAGTGTGCTCAAAAAGGAATCCTAAAAATGAACAATTGTAATTTTTGTAACCCCCGCTAAGAAATAAGCGGGTTTTTCACATTCGACACTGCTTATTCCTATGATCTTATGCTTATTCCTATGTTTGTTTCTTTCTTGATCTAAATAAAGCGTACGACACCACCTGGAGATATGGCATACTCTGTGAAATGCACCGACTGGGAATAAGGGGAAACATGGCCGAGTACATCAAACAATTCTTAAATGAACGCACATTCAGAGTGAGAACTGGAGCCTCGTTCTCAGACTGGATGATGCAAGCCGAAGAAGTCCCTCAGGGCAGTGTTCTGAGCTGCTGCTTGTTTCTGCTCTCCATTAATGAAATGCTGTCTGATCTGCCACCAGACGTCATTGACTCTCTGTATGTGGATGACGTGATGTTGTGTGCATCTTCGGCCTATCTGCCAGCTCTGGAACGACGAATGCAGAGGGCAATCAATAGAGTTACCGTTTGGGCCACTGACCACGGCTTTAGTTTCTCCATCAGGAAAACCTGTGCTCTTCATGTGAAGCCGAAACGATCTCGTGAACCTAATCCAGATCTCACCCTCTTTGGCGAACAAATTGTTTTCACACCAACAGCAAGATTCCTTGGGATGCTGTTGGATGATAAAATGACCTGGAGGCCCCATATATGGAGCATTTGAAAACAGAGTGCATAAAGAAACTTAACCTTCTGAAATGTCTATCTTGGCGTAGTTGGGGAGCTGATCGCCTGACG
>JACJUY010007281.1:0-10448 GCA_014220935.1 Platorchestia sp. MABIK
GTTTCTACCGCAGAAAAACAAGAAATGTTTATAACCTTGCCTTATATAGGATCATCATCTGAAACCCTTAGAAAAGAATTACTAATGTTACTGTCTTCGTTCTTTCCGCATATTTCTTTTCAAGTATTGTTAGTAACTAGGTTCCCTTTTGGGTCAATTTTTAATTTTAAAGACAAACTTCCTGAATGTCTCCTCTCCTGCCTCGTTTATAAATACAGTTGTGCGCAACGTGCATCTGCATATGTGGGCTCAACGAGCCGCCCATTGCTTGTTAGGCGGTCGGGACATGCAGGAATAAGTCATAGAACAAGCGCATGCCTTTGCCATCCTCCCCATTCCTCAATTAGGTCTCATACAGAGTTTCAATGCAATGTATCAATTTCTGAATCAGACTTTTCCCTATTAGGTTATTCCGGTAATTCAGTTTAACTTAGAAATTTGGAATCCCTCTACATCCACAAATTAAAGCCTCATCTAAATGACATGCAGAGCGCTCACCCTCTTCACAGAGTTAGTTGGAACCTTTACTCATCCCCCTGTCACTTTCTGCCATTCTTATGTGTGCCACTGTCGAGATACCAACAGTTTCTTTAGCATAGGTTTTTAATGTTTCACTATTGTCATTTCAGATTGTTTTAGCCAATGATGGATCTAAGTTATGAATGTTTCACTATTGTCATTTCAGATTGTTTAGCTGAAGATGGGTCTAGGCCCGAAACGTTCTACTTTTGACGTACAAATTTTTTAAAATGAAATGTCGCCTGGTTTTTGCCCTTTCGTTCTTGTCTTCAGATTGTAGCATTAGCGGAAATTTTATGAATTCTTCACTGAAAGAAAAAATGACTCTTGCTCATCACAGCCAATGAGCACATTTTTAACACAAAAATGCTCACATTACCGAGTGATTACGTCAATTCACCAAAAGGGGAATATTTTTACCCACTTAGAGTGTGCGTCCACGATCACTAGATGGTATTTTCCATCCATTGGGCCAGCGTGCTCGCTGTAGTACAGTGGTTTAGGGATCGGCCTTGCATGTTGGAGGCCCGGGTTCGTATCCCGGCACTGGCGCGGCGATTTTCCCCGTTGGGTATAAGGGAGAGCTCAAGCACAATACCCCACTCAACCCAGGTGTCGGAAATGGGTACCAGCTTCACGGGGGAACCGTCATGGTGTCCTATATATAGTGTTAGTTATAAGACATTTGAAAAACCAATGCTTAAGATCATATGTATCAGGCTTGATTGGAAATAAAGCATCCTGAGATGCCGATGTTTGTTTTTTAATTCTGAACTCATCTTAGGGTTGGATTAATTTAAACTTGGCTTTCATTAATTTGAACTAGGCTTGGATTAATTTGAACTTGACTTGGATTTATTTGAACTTGACTTGGATTAATTTGAACTAGACTTGGATTAATTTGAACTTCACTTGGATTGCTGAACTTGACTTGGATTAATTAGAACTTGACTTGGATAAAACTGAACTTGACTTGGATTAATTTGAACTTGACTTGGATTAAATTGAACTAGACTGTAATTAACTTGAAGCGAAAAAGGTGTAGATGAACAGTAGCCTCATGACTACTAGGGACTTCCCATGCTAAACCTTGTATTTCCTAGACATCTTTCTCATTCATGATTCTGCCCTGAAACTGATGAAATATGATGCTAAATTAATTTTTCAAAAAGTAATTTATTCGAAAAAATTGAGGCTGTGATGACAAGTGTTTATAAAGCTGAAGTGATAATTAACTAATGTAAATTTTATCAAGAAGGACAAGATCTTCAATAGTTTCTGTTTTATGTTCGACATTTGAAATAGCCACCACAAGATTCTAAACATTCATCAACACACAGAAAAAATTTGCAAGAATTTCGTGTTGAAATCTTTATCGTAGCACCTTGAATGTACATGTTTATTATGCTAATAATGTTAGTGTTCTTGTGTTAGAATGTGTTTAAACAGTACTTGATCTGCTCTGAGAACTGAGCTCATGGTTCTCATGCTTTGCTGGAGCCCACTCCACAGCTATCCTTCGTGATGTAAACTTACTGTTGTCCTGCTGTGTGTAACTGAAAATACAAATGCGCTAGCAACAATTGTGCTTGGTGTTGAAACGAGTCAACTGTATTTGTTGGATGACCCCACTGACCCTGTGCAACTGTGGCACAAAATTGAAGATACATTCCAAAGGAAAACTTGGTCTAACAAGTTCAGACTTCGCAAAAGACTCTACAACATGAAGCTAAAAGAAGACCAAGACTTACAAACTCATCTCAAAGCATTTGTCGAAATATCTGAGTCCTTGAGTGTGATTGATGACGCTGTTGATGAAGAAAGCCGTGTAATAATCTTGCTGTCATCGCTTCCCGACTACTTCTCTACACTGGTGACTGCACTGGAAGCTCACGAAAAACTACCGTCATGGGATATGGTGACAGAGAGCCTTCTGAATGAAGAAACAAAACTGAAAAATCAAAGTGCTTCAGACTTCAGTGAAAAATCCCTTGTGAGCTCTAAATTGAAAAACTCAAGATGCTTCGAATGCGGAAAAACGGGACACCTCCGCGCCAATTCATCAAGAAAAATTGAAGAAAGAAAATGGGAAAAACATCTTGAATCATAGAGAAGACCAGAAAGATTTTGGAGCAGGTAAAACCAACTATATCAGTGCATTATCTGTGATAAATGTCAATAATTGTTGGGTTATAGATTCTGGAGCAACTGCACACATGTGTAACAATATGAATGATTTTTCTTGTATTAGTGACCTATCTAGTCCAATTAACATTCAAGTTGGTGATGGTAGAAACTTGAAAGGTGTTGGTGTAGGTGATGTTTCGATGTCTGTGTCCCTGCCTAAAGGTCTAGTAGATACCTGTGTTATTAAGAAAGTCATGTATGTGCCAGGCTTAGCCTACAATTTGCTATCTGTGCCTCAGATTACAGAAAGTGGAAACTTAGTTCACTTTGATGAAAGCTCATGTAAGATTGTAAATAACGACCACAAGCCAATTGCTTTAGGCAGTAAAGTAGGAAAATTGTATAAACTTAATTGTAACCTTAATTCAGCTGCTAAATGCCTGAGCGTTTCCTCTGATGAAATTCTGTGGCATGAACGATTCTGTCACTTAGGATTTAATAATCTTAAGAAATTAGCATATGAAAACCTTGTTAAAGGTTTTGATTGTTCTGTGAGAGGAGATAACATTTTTTGTGAAAACTGTTGTGATGGTAAAAGTCACAGGCTCCCTTTCCCCAAAACAAATCACAAATGGAACGTCAACCCTTAGAACTAATTCACAGTGATGTGTGTGGAAAGATTAGTCCCAAATCACTTGGGAGTGGAAGCTATTTTGTAACCTTCATTGAAGACTACTCCAGATATACTTGGGTGTACATTATCAAACATAAGAGTGATGTTTTTGAAGTGTTCCAGGAGTTCAAATCTCTGGTAGAAAATCACTATGATCACATAATTAAAATTCTGCGCTCTGATAATAAGGGGAATACATCTCCAATGACTTTGAACACTTTCTAAAAAGGGAAGGAATTATGATTATCCATGAAAAAACTGTGTCTAAGACACCTGAACAAAATGATGTTGCAGAAAGAATGAATAGAACTGTCCTTGACTCTGTCAGAGCTATGATGTCTGGTTCAAAATAACCAAAATTATTCTGGGGTGAAGCTATATCAACTGCTGTGTATGTCAAAATAGGAGCCCTGCTAATGCATTGAATGATATGACTCCTTATCAAGCCCTTAATGGACCCAAGCCAAATGTACAGCATCTCAGAACTTTTGGATGTAGTGCGTACGCTCAAATTCCCAAAGATGAGAGGGAAAAACTTGATCCAAAATCTAAGCCGTGTGTTCTTGTAGGATATGGAAGTGTATCCAAAAAATATCGCCTGTATGACATAGGCACTAAAAAGATATTTTTGAGTCGAGATGTTGTGTTTAATGAATCTCAGCAGATGTCAATTGAGAACTAAGGCGGTTTTCCAGTCGTAATCTCGAAGTGATCGAGTAACCCTCGGAGTTACGCGGGTTACNATTGTGCTTGAGCTCTCCCTTATACCCAACGGGGAAAATCGCCGCGCCAGTGCCGGGATACGAACCCTTGTCTCCAACATACAAGGCCGATCCCTTAACCACTGTACCACTGCGAGTGTGTCTGGCGTTGGGTGTCTGGCGTTGAGTGTGTCTGGTGTCTGATGAGTGTGTCTGGCGTTGTTCGAAGTGTTTGCCACCGTCAGTTGTATATCTACAAGGTTAGTAGAGAAATTTATAAAAAAAATGCCTAGAAAAATACAGGGTGGCACATAAGTAACACACCCTTATTTATTATCGCAATATACACTGGGTATCTGTAGACAGGATACGAGATGTAAATAAACTTTAAGAGTTCCTCTATCGTTTGCAATTATGCCTATAGTTTACCTTTCATAGTTTATTTATTATTAATTTTTTAAAAGGGTGCGTTACTTATGCGCCACCCTGTATATACCATAATAAGAGGGGTGTCTGTCTCTCTGTATGTCTGTCCGAAGCCAGCCGAAAGTGTGTGATGAGCGTATCTGTGATACAAGCTTCATCAACTCCACAATTTCCAGTGCATTAATTCATCAGATTTGAGTAGGAATGAATATCCCGTGAATTCTTAGGAAATAGGAAAGTGTGTCATGTGATTTGTCGAATTTATCAAAAATTCCATAAATTGGGAATGTGCACTCGGCCTCATCAACTTGCAAGAGATTGAATTTTTCCATTTCTTACGGCCTTTCTTTCATTTCGCCTTCCTTTTCATTTCATATAAAGTGGGTGGACTAGTTGTGATAAACAATAACTTACAAAATTTGGGGCTCAAAACGTAGAATTAACCTTCAAAATTCCTAACGCTCAACTCAATTCGTTCTTTCTTACAAGTACGAAAGAATGCGGCCTCAAAATGCTTCTACTCCTCTGAGAGACTCTACTTGTGGTAAAAAAAAAACGTAAGATCAATGAATTCATTTTAATTGAAGTACCACAATGATAAATATATGCCTATGATTATTTTTATCAAACATGAATTTTTAAAAATCCATGCTTTATGCCCGAAGTACGCATAAACACATAATAAAAATTCTTCCTGGTTAAATCATATATTGATATGAAGAATCTTGAAGTAAGTTCAATATATATTTGCGTTGTACGATCTGAATTCAGGGAGTGAGAATATTTTAGGGACTGTAGCGAATACTTCTGTCATTCGTTCAAGAACTACAAAAAAAGACATTTTTAGGCAAATAAGGTTCATGGTTTCATATCAAGATATTTAGCTTTTTAAGCTTTTGCAATCCATATATTTAAAATTATATACAAATACTTGATGGCCTATAATTATTTCCATATTCTGCTGTCTTTTCAGTACATTTTGTATTTTACAGTGTAACAATATCTCAAGTCCAATATGTCACCAATGAAAATATACGTATCTATTTCCATGGCAATATGCACTAACAAGGCAATAAGTATTTTCAGTCTGCAGTTGGTTTTTCTTTTAATTTATAAATTAATTTTGATTTTTACGAGTAATATCTATCCTCTCTCTGTTCTAATAATTGATAGTTCACTAATATTTGATTGAAAACAAAATACTTGAGTTGAATGATAGAGAAACGATTTCTGGTTTAATTTTATTGTTAAATACATGATCATAAAACTTTACTGTAAAATTGTTCAAGGTTAGCCCAGTAAAGATTGCAGAAAAATATTCATGCACAACAATCCTAAGTTCTTTTCTGTCATTAGTAAGCGAAACCATGGGATATTTTTAAAGGGTGTGGAGTCCTTGCGGTTGCCTATTGGTGAGACACTGTACAACTTACTGCAAATGACTAATTCGAAATTGTGATTTAATAAATGGAATAATAATGAAAACAGAACAGTTTTCAATAGTAATTTCAAAGACTGTTGTACGAAAAACTTAATTTACGATGCAAAATTGGCAACATGAATCATCGTGTGGGACTTGGATTGTCTTGGCCATATTTAACTCAGTGTGGCTTGTAACACTGTCGCTATAGGATGTGTGCGTGTAGGCTCTGTACTTCACTTCTGTGCCTAGATATGTGTGATTGTGCTTCGTAATGTTTGATTTCCAATCGACTGTTTTATATATCAGCGTCGTTATTTTCTTGGTATCCGTTGTTTGTTATTCTGAAATTTTTAATTATTGTAAGAGAATGTAGCTAGCTCACATTGTGCCACACCGCCACCTCTGTGTGCTTACTCAACTTCCTCATTATCTGTGAGACAGTGGAGTTCTAATTTCGCAGGGTGACTTCTTCTTTGTTATCATACTTGCAATTTTGCAGAGAGCACTTTGGTTTTCATGTTGAATGCCGAACACAGTGTTGGTGTTTCAATTTTCCGATCTAGCTTGAAGGAATAAAAATAACATTGACAAAGGGTGCAGTGGAGAGTCAGCTGTTCGGGAAAGAGCGAGTCACATTTGCTGTTTTTATATTTTTATCAACTCAAGTGTGAGTGAAAACTCTAAAGGAGTGGTGGAGTAGATTGAGCGGTGAAATCTGTGCTGCTAAATAATGTGAACCTAAGTTACACTCAGCTTTAAGTCTTTACAGGACTATTGATATTTTATGTTGGTGTCATTGCAAGAATGTGGGGGAAAATTGCAACTTGTTTCACATCCTCAAACTTCTAGCTTTTTCTGATCTCAAGTTACAAATACTACAGTATTCTTTGTCAAATTCGTTTTTTGAAGGATATTTCTTGATGGTCATGTGAGCCCTTACTGTGTAATGTTGCAGTGTCAAGTCTATGTAGTTTACAAGCTATTTATTGTCTCAGTAGGACCTAAGTTTCAATCATGTAATCAATGAGTTAGTTTTAAGTATCATAAAAAGGCCTACTCAACTATTGTAACTAGTTTATAAAAACAGTGGCTTTGTGTCAACACTTTGAGGTTCTAAATTAGAATAAAATTTTTAAAATGTGTTAAAGTTCATGTATTTGCCTTAGTATTCCTATGCCATAGGCATTTGAAAAGTAATTTTTATGCTTTTGATTAGCAAATTTGCCATGAGGTGTCAGACCCTTCATGCTCAAATTTCATTTTTAGAAAGCTCAAAGTAGAAAATCTTTCCCAAAAAAGTATCTGTAGCTATCCCAAGTACTGTAAAAAAAATGTTGCTATTAGCTGTAGACTATAGAGATGCAAAATGCTTATAAGTTTAGCTGCTGTTGTACCCATACTTATAAATGCTGCTTTTCTGATAAATATTCTATGACATTTAGGATCATTCTTTGACTTTCTAAAAAATTGTTTTTGAATGCACAAATATGATTGATGTTTTATAAGCTTTTCAGATATTAAAATATTTTTGATGATAATTTGTTTGATTTGTTTTGGTTAGAACATGCTCTAATAACATAGATGAATAGAGCCAAGAAAGTTGCAGGATTTATTAAAAAAAGGTAAAATTAATAAAAAGAACTATAGTTTGTTCTGATCATTAAACAAAAATGAGAGAACTGCCACATCATTTTGGCCAAAGTGAGACATGCCTCTCTCCCACTCAGTTGTCAGACAGTACCATAGTTCAAATTAATAACTTTCAAATATTCCTATGTACTTTGCTATTTGCATTGAGATTGAAATTCTTAGATGGTTTACCAAAATTTGTAAAATAGTTTATCAAATTTCACAATTGATGAAACTAGTTCAAAGTTGTGATTTCGTTTAGATGTAGTTCAGCAAAAAAACCTGGACAATAGTATATAAATCAATAGTTTTAAATTGTTAACATAAAGAGGTTGCATGTTTTCTTGATTGCACTTCATAAAGCCAACATAATCTCTGAATTTTAGAATTGGTATTACTCAAAGAGCTTTTTCAAACACTAATGTAAATGTCTTAAGCTTGAATAATTTATTCCCATCTGAGGCTCCAATTTTGGATGCCAAATGGTCTAGTTTGACCCAGTTTATGTATGTATATTTCAGTGTGTGATATGAGCAATCATCCAGACTCGGATTTGAATAGTATATAGAATTGTGATAAGTGTATGAATTTGAACCAATAACAATTTTCATTAAATCAAATATTTCAGATTATCTTTTTGGTGCATGTAATATTTAATATGTCTGTATTTATTAAACATGAATTAAAAGATGTTTGCATGCAGAAAAGCAAGCCATTTTCTTTTCTTAAGTTTCAATTTTTAAAGAAGAATTCTACTAGTTTTATAATATGGCATCGATATCAATGCTATACAAGAATGTATATACTATTTGATTTGTGTTTTGTAAATAGTTTGTTCTTAGAAAAATTTAATTTTTTTTATATCAATGGTAGGCAAACAAAAGAAGTGATTGGCTTCAACCATGAATACATTGAGTCAGCTTAGAAATAAAATGTTTAGAAAGAATTGTGTTTAATTAGTGGTTGCCAGTTTCAACTGAATTATTTCAAGTTCACAGAAGATTTCAACAGATTAATGAAATAATTGCATTCAAAAACATCAGAAAAATTTCTAGATAATGTAGCCTTGGAAGTATTAAAAACAACTTCATTAATGTAATGGGTTGGCCAAAAGTTTGTTCATTTTTTGAATGTCATCTTTCTGACCTGAAGATTGCTTGATGCTCTTATTCATTAAACCCTGTATTTGATACAGCAAGCATGTTTACATTAGAATGCAATGAGGTTCCAAGTAGAGCACTACCAAAATCTAATGCTTTTTTACTTCAGAAAGGAAAGAAAATAACAGTTACACAAATACACCCATACCTTGGTTTTACAGACCCTGTTTTAGCGGATTTTGGATTCTACGGAAAAGTTCTTCACCCACCAATTTTATTTAAAAGTCATGTACACGCACAGACAAAGTCCGTTAGTTCCAAAACTGACGGCTAGGTGACGGGCGGTCGCCTTGTTGACAACACTATTTCAGCATCTGCATTGCATTGCTCCCAATTTTTGCCTCTTTTTTCCTGTTATGCTTGATAATAACAGTGTATAGGTATTTTTCAGTGTCAGAGTGGATGATGTGCTTGATTAAAACTACAGTTCTTTCTCTTTCGTTGTGTTATTGTTATTAGCCACTCGAAGCAAACCAAATGCGTATCTGTCGGATGCTTCGGACATTCGGGGCTATCAGACATAGGTTCCCCTTTTTATTCGTAACATCGAGGAATGGGTTGTATATGCCATATGTATGGGTAGGTTCTGTTACTTTCCTTCCTTTTTCAAAGTAAAAAGCATTCAAGGTCAGTAGTGCTCTGCTTGGTCCACCATTTCAAGGGCTTAAATACAAGCAAAAATGTCAGAACTTATCTACTTGGAGGCTTACTTGTATTACACACTGACCTACCATGTTTGGTGTACTGAATATAAGATTTAGAGAAGAAGAATATAAAAATAACCTTAAGAAGTTTGGAAAGATGACATTCAAGAAATGAACAAACTTTTGCTCAACCCAATATAAAAAATGACAACTTATTGCTCTAAAAGAAAGTAGTACTTTTTTTGCTTTAAAGGAAAAGAAGTGCGTCATATTTTTTACCGTACTACCAGAATTTGTCAAAGCACATTCATCAATAATAAATTGAGAATTGTGATTTAATACTACTAAGAGGCTGCAAAGGTTTCATTATTAGATGTCATTTACAATTTGCCCCCAAAAAACAATATTTAAATACTAGTGTACATGGCCCTCCAAAAATGATGTGATTCAATATTTTTGTAATTAAATTTTCCAGATGTGGCTGCCAAACAAATATATCCAACCTTACAGTTCCTGCCATGAAAATGTTCTTGTACTTGTGCTCTTGTGAAACTCTTATCACAGGTACGGCCCTTATGCATCCGGAAGAACATAACAGAGATGGGGAAAAACAGACCCCAAATACATAAACTAACATACCAAGGTTGTTATTACGTAAGATGCTCTAGTAAAAATTCAAACTAGCAAGTTTGATTTCATTGCTTTAGTTTGAAGTGAATTCAAAATTTTCACCTGTAAAATAAACAAACATGTACAAATTTTTATATTGAATTGCTGTGCCTTAAAAATGCATAACAAGTTTTACTTAAACATTGTCCTTCTTTAAAAAAAATCCCAGGATTGTTTAGTTCCTGCTTGAAATACAGATTGGATGACTTGCTCAGTAGCCATTTACTTCCTTTCAAAAAAGTTTTAATGACTAATGAAAATTGAGGACAATTTCATTAAAGTAAATTATTGTTAGTTTAAGACTTCCTTTACATAACAAATGTGATCTCAAAAAAAATAAAAGCAAAGGAATCATCATTAAGTATCAGCTGCAGAAAACAGGAAATCTTTATGCAAGGTGTTTAAGGGAAGCGAACGGTTTTTTGGGGCCCAAAACTGAAAATGAGATTATTGCTTGAAAATGCTCCTAAACCCTCC
>JACJUY010007281.1:14225-39116 GCA_014220935.1 Platorchestia sp. MABIK
GTTACGTCGTCTGGGCGCAGCCACGCCCCTAAACATTATTGTTATTATTATTATTATTATTATTATTACTGATAAAAAGTAATCATGTTCCCAGTTTTCAATAATTTTATTTCATTATTGTTTATAAACAGAACCCATGATCAAAATTTTACACAATACCAATTTCATTATTTATAAACAAAAAGCATGATCTGAGTTCGGTACACAATAGTCACAACAAAATAATGCCTCACACTGCAGTAATTATTGAATAAACCTAATTTAGATCATCACCATCATAACTCGACCTAATATAGAATAAAATAACTACAAACCAACCCTTTCAAACTTCTATAATTACAAATAGACAGAATTCAGATGTCACAAGCTAGCCTAATTAATCCCAAACCACCGCAATTCAGATTATCAAAATCAAACTCATTCAAACCACAAGAATTACAAACCATCCTAATCTTGACTAACAACCATAAACCAATCTAAGTGTGACTATTATAACTAAAATCCATCATATTTCAAGCCATCATAATGAGAGCATAATTCAGGCCATGATATTTAGAAAGCAATAAATTTCAAAAAGCACTCGGGTAACTAAACCCACAACAGTAACTCACATTGTACACCTCCAATCAAAATAAGAGTGTTGTGCCAGTGAGAGAAATCTTGGCAGCTCTGACTGCTAAGCAGGGAACCCTCTTTGCTACCTCCCACAGTGTCATGCTTGAACATTTTCGAGGCATTTGAATTTCATGCACAACTTTCAATTCTCCATTGATCAAACGAGTGCCATTAATAATGGGCACACTTATGTGTGGAAGAAAATGATACCAGAGATTCATATTTCTTAAACACTTAGGTGAACACCTCATAAGACTATCATCCAAAGACAGGAGACCAAAAAAGATCCTATTCACTAATTAAACTTTTTGAAAATTCAATTTTTTTGTTTATTCTGATATTTTTATTTATTTCTCATTGCCATTGCTCACTGTTTACCTAACTTCAAGGGTTCATCATAATGAATTCAAGAAAGCAGTCAAATTCACTTATGAAGATCATTTCACCTTACCAATTAGCGTTTCATATTTATCACAGCTAAAGTTTGACATTGCTTTTAGCCCTGTCCCCAGAGCATTTGGCATATTTAACGACAAGCAAATATACAGGGTATTTTTCAGGTAAGCAGCATAGTGTTTCAAGATGCGGTTATGCCCAGCATCATTAATTATTTTAGACAGCTGACAATGTGTTGTAGTTCAATAGATACTTTATTGAGCAATTTTATAACTTCAGTGATCAAACACAAGCCTGTAGAACAGAACCTGCACACTTTCACCATATTTCATCACTAATTCATCCTCATATCATTACCAACACTAGTGAACTTGTGGAGTAAAATTTTTTTTTCAAGTTAGAGATATAATTTGTGTACCTTGTACTGAAATGAATTGTTTAATTGCATGCCCTTTTATTTTTTGATTATCCTATTCTTGTAACGTGACAAGGTTGGAACTAATTTAAGTCAATAGGAATAAAATGCAATAAGAAACCAGAAATATGCTGTCACTGAGTTGTGTTTCTAGTACACAGGGTCAAAATAAACTTGCCGTAAGACCAGACTGGCCTGCCGAGAAGGCAAGCCACAAACTGATTTTTAGAAAAGGAGAAAATCACTGCTGTCATGAAAATTTGCTTCATAATACTTCCCAAGTTTCTGACAACTTTTGCAGCAGTTGAGCACATTCAACTTTTTCTTTATCAGCATTAGCCTCATTCTACATACAAAATGCTTCTCAATGCTTATTTTTCAATTAAATCTATACTATAATAAGAGCCGCGTCCGTCCGTCTCTCTGTCCGAAGCCTCCCGAAAGTGCGTGATGAGCGAATCTGTGATACGGGCCGTGTGCACTCGGCCGCATCAACTTTTGAGAGATTGAATGGTTTGATTTCTTACGGCCTTTCTTTCATTTAGCCTTCTTTCTTATTTCAAACAAAGGGGGGTGGACTAGTTCCTTTAAAAACTGAAAGTTAACCTTAATACAAATTTTACAATAGCTACTGTAATGCATGATGAACCAAATTGCTCTGAACTCCAGTTTTGAATCTGCTCCAGCCCATTTATTTTATCTTTGTTAGAACTTTCACTATTTATTATGAACTCCAGTAACCATAAAATAAACTTCCAGCTCAATGCTGCACAATACATCAAATGATGAAACTCAAAAAGTGACATGATAATGAACATTTTACTAGCATATCAAATAAACCTTACTTAAACAACTCAGACATGTCATATATGCCCATGGATATTCAACAGAATTTGCTTTAAAAACTGCAATCAATAAGAGTTCAACAGTCAGAGCACAAACTGTGTATGAAGCTGCAAATTCATTCTATTAAAATTTGTATACCTTATGAGATGGCTACTTTTTCATGATTTATGTGTTGAATGAGATAGAAAAGATTTTGTGTTTTCTGACATACCTAATAATGTTCTGTTTTTTACCTATAATAATAAGTACAGATATAAATATAACTGTTAGCTATGTTTACTGTGGTCTACTGGTATATTTCCTAATTGACTATAAACATTGCTAGAAAATCAATGCTTTATATTGGTTATGATTGAACTATGATTCAATAAATAAGTTTTTACAAAAAGCTATTTATACATGTTCACTGGAATGTTTTTGACAGAGATCAATTGCGTGAACTACAACTTAAAAGATTTAACAGAATTTTGCATGTTCACAGAATATACAAGTGAATAATTATATATTAAACATAATTAATATAAACAAGTGAAATTTTTATTTCAAACATTGAGCATCTCAAAGTCTTTGTAATTCTTTTGCAACAAGAATTTTATAATAGTGAGAAAAGAATTCAAGGAATAAGGTTATCTGCACCCAGAAATATGTTTGAAATAGCCTTAATTTGGACGATTGTCAGGAGATACAGATACTCAAATTATTCATTGCCAATTAAGAAACTTGATGCCATGTTGAGAAGTTTAACAAGCAAGATTAGATTATATGTTAGTTTAAGCCTCCCTATCCACCACAAAGGTGATCTAAAGAGAGGAAGGCACCATTTAGTATGGAATTAAGAGAACCCAGAATCTATGCAGAAATGGCATAGAAACAGCAAGTCAAAAAAGATTATGAAACAAGATCAAAGTCAAAGAAGAAAGTAGTAGGTGCTGAAAAACAGGATAGCAATGAACCAAAAAAAAGGTGATCCTTAACATGACAAAAACATTTTATTTCAACAAAAAGATGGGCTACCTAACTCTTATCTCAGGCCCTCACATTTTTCCTCTGGGAGTGCCAATTCCCATAGATACAATAGTTGTATCTCCCTAAAGAGCTTGGCAAGCAAAAAAAAAAAAAACCATCTGATGCCAGAAGCAATACCAACTCCAACTATATCGTGTGATGTAAGTTCTAACTTAAACCAATCAGTCAACAAACTTAATAGAAATGAAATAGCTTCAGTTGGGTTTGGTAGAAGTAAAATGTAAAATATCTGTGATAAATAGAATATGTAGTATGAAGTTGATAAGAATTAATGAAAAATTCCAGTTTAATGATTTACAGAATTTGAAATAGGGTTGTGTGAATACTACTGATAACGCTTGGTTTAACGCATTATTCCAGCATCCTATCAAAATAGCTAAATTGCTTTAAAATGCTTTTTTCTTTCAAGTACAAACACTGACTAATTTAGTACTTGTAGATACCATCAGGAACAGAAGAGTTAAAGCTTTCACACTTCAGCCCATAAAACATTTGAGAACTAGCAAGTTAAATTACCACACTCTCACTAACACCAAAACATGGGAAGCAACTCAAAGCTCTACATGTAGGCTTTTGCCATTAAGATAAAGTGTTGCATCCTCACCCTGGATTCAATGCTAATTTTCATAAATCATTTTAGACAAATAAATTATGAAAATTAGTGCATTATAACTAGTGATATACCGATACCATTTTTTTGGCCGATACCGGTACCCATTTTTGGCCGATACCGATACACCGATACTTGGAAATACCGATACTTTGACCGATACTACTACCGATACCATGAAAATTATATTAAAATAAAATNTGAAAAACCAATGCTTAAGATCATATGGATCAGGCTTGATTGGAAATAAAGCATCCTAAGATGCCGATGTTTTTTTTTTTTTAGCACAATGCACGATGGTGGTGATCACTTGAACATGCAAGCTAACATTTTATAGTAAAGAAAATGAGAGTTGTGCCAGTTTCCAAAACCTGCAATTATACCAGGTACTCGTAAAAATAAAATGATGTTAGCTAAAATTTCGAAAACATCATTTAATAATTCTAATTTGGATTCACATTCTAAAAATATATCGTAAAACTGCCGCTCACCTTCAGAGGTCGAAGGGGAAAAAATTGGAAATTAAAATTTCTAGTTTCAGCTAGATAATACTAAACAAGAAACACATCGTTTTTAGTAATAATTAATCTCGTCAACTTTTACATTTCTCTTTCATGAACGTCATAGTTTTTCAGACGCATTTTTATTCTATTACCTTATGTTTTTGAAGGGCAATTCGGATTTGTATATTTTATCATTCCATTGACCACTAAGAATGCTACTGCATGAGTTATTTTTTTTATGAATTTCATTGGTGAAGAGCAGTTGATCTCTACAAGTTGATGTGTCAAGCCATGGCTCTGGTATACCAGGATGTATAAATTTATCTATGTATATTATTAAATTTGAATGGTTAAAACTTCACGAGGAGATGAGCAAGAACCATTTCAATTTTCATTCTCAAGTATAATTCAAACCATAAACGAACTTATGAATTTCGATGCAGTTGCACTGGTTAACTTTGATCATTTATGAACTTTGTTTTAAGATTCAAGCCTAACTTAAACACTTAGCTTCGAAGAATGATCGTAAAATTTTAATCCGTAGCCATGTAAAAATCCAGTCATGCAATCGAATTGAGCTTGAACGATATTTCACTTCAATGAAGTTGAAACACATTAGATAATCGGCTTTCAAGCTACTCATGGTAGATGCCAAGACTCAATGATAAATACACCAAGACGGTAGGAGGTTCCCCTGTTCAACACGCTCGGGTCGACTGAGGAATTGTGGCTCACTTGTATCTATTCCCAGTATGGTATGGGATGAGGTATATTAAAGACGGGTATGGGATGAGGCCTTACATAAATGGCCATGGGATGGTATTTTTGTTTTCTAGCATATTTTATGGATGAACGCACACATAACAGTAACTACAAAATTGCTTAACCTTTGATTTGGATTGACACTCTAAATTTCGTATACTTCAATTAAAGATTATATTAATCTACACGTCACGTTGATGTAATTTTATTATCAAGCTCACGGGTCAGCGCATGGCAAGATTTCATAAATAAAAAGCCATTTATTAACTTCATGTGAGGAATGAGTTGGGATTATATTACTTCCTTTCACCACACTTCAACAACATTGATAAGTTGCATAGGATCGCTCAGCTACTGTTTCAATGTAAATAGAAACTGTTCTGCAAGATGTCCTTACTAATATTCACCGTATTTCCTTTTGTGAGAGGTATTTAAAAGCTCACAAACAAGTCTAGAGAATCCTGTTTATGTTTTCCTTCAATATTTAATCCAACCACTGACATGGTTATCATAATACTCCTAATAGTTTTAGGACAATAAAAGACATCTATGTTAAAAAATGTTCAATAACTATTGTAACAAATTTGATGTTTCAGCTTCATTGGAAATGAACTGTGTTATTTTATTCTGCCAACATTATTTGTGTAACAAATTTAAAAAATTTATTTTGAGGTAAAGCATGTTTTTCGAGGTTGCTCTTAGGTACTTTTTGATTTTAATATGTTTGCACAATAAGATATTTTTGAACTTTTGTCATCCCGACTATTGAGTCTTGAATACAAAATTGTTTCCTTTCATCCAATGTTCTTTCAACATGTCCCCTGAAATGAAAGAAGTACAAGCTCATAAGTTTAAATGAGTACAGAGTGTGAAAAATGTTTTACTCCGATGTATCCCTGTCTCTATGTTTTTATAATTATATAAATTAATAAGAATTATCATACTCAGAATAACTTGACAATATGAATATATTTTTTGGTTTCTCTCTATCTTTTACACAAGCACTGACGGGGACTGGATGTTTTGTTACCCGTAAATGTTTACCAACTAAAGAACTTTAATTTGAATAATTTTAAGGATAATGCTAATTTTGGCATCAATTTTACCGGAAAGTAATTTTTCTTTTTCCTCAAGTTTTCCTCCATAAAGTTGAACTTTATCTCCTGCAAGAAAATATTACATCAGTTTAGGATACAAATTCTTTTCAAAACAGTTAAACAGAAAAAGCAAAAACTTTGGGAATAACTATACTATTAATTTTCTACACTAATGCTTATGCTCAAAGGTCAGTCCAATTGTGAACCAAAAGATTTTTCCGAGTAGGTTAATCAGGATTTGAGAGGTTACAAGCTGATAATTTAGGAATGCTAACTTCTCAGACCTTTGAATATGAATCATACTGCTTTCTTGGACACGTTCTAGCGCAAAAATTCAAAACTCAGAATAACATGGTGATTCGAAAATAGTTTAACGTCTTCTAATCTTTAAGTTTTTGATGGTTTTAATTGTAATAAATAATGACGTTTTTGTTCTGGTGAAAAAATGTTCATGCTAAGATTTTAAAATTACTGTTCCTAGAACTGATTGTGACACCTATTTCTCAAATTGACGGTAGTTACGAAGAACATCACGAGACATTTTTTCAGTACTATTCGTGAATAAAAATCACTCACGTTTAAACATATATTTGTTTTCTCGAGTTTTCGGCTTCCACTTCAGCTATCATAAAACAATTAATTTTAAATTTTTACTTTAGTTGACTTGAGAGTGAAATCATTGAAAGTTTGCGAGATGTGTTTGTCAGAATGAGAAGGAGAGTACTGCTGACTGTAACGAAAGAAGGAGAACATTCAACAAAAATAAGTGACAGTCTCATGAAAGGTGGGAATGGTTCCTTATCAGAACAACGGAAGAAAACTACAGCTTTCAAATGGATGCTATAATACACAAGTGTGCAGTGTCGAGCAGTTGCGCCGCAACAAGTTCCGGCCGCAATTGCGATCGCAACTTTTTCTGTTGCGGTTGCGGTTGCGCCGCAACAATTTTCAGAAAGTTGCGAATCTGTTGAGATGGTAACAATTTTCGACGTGTCAGGCCGCAACTCGCAACCGAAACATCACGATGGTAATTTGATTTCTAAAATGACTTCAATAGAATTTAATCCGCGTTTCATACTCGTTTGAAACTAAAGCGTACAGGGTACAACCCGTCTGGCAACTGTTTATTATTAGCATTAGGCGATACAGTGATACACATACAGTTTGCTTACAGTATAGCAGTATATTTTATGTAACTCATCATATAACCTTCACGTGAATTTGTCGCTTCGTTCATCCAATTTAACACGCCAATTCCATCGAGCGCTGCGGTCGAACGACTTTTCTCATATGGGCAAAGAAATTTTGGGACCACGATGTGCTCGGCTTTTAGACAAACATACTGAAATGTTAGCATTTTTGAAAGGCAACGTTGGTCGTCATTACAGCACATTGACATTGTCACATTGAGATCATGAACCAGTATTAAATCTTAACATAGGAACAATAAAAAACAGTGGAATATCATGTATTAGAGGAGCATATGCATGGTTTTTCTTCATGCATCATATAGGCTGTACAAATGTTCTGTAATTTTCTGTTTTTTAATTTTTTAACTACACATACGGAACTCCTATGAAAATATAGCTACTAGCTAGGTACCTTTTCAATATTATTATTACAAAATGGAATTCATTTTATTGATCATGCTTCTTTCAGTATCTTGATATTTCAT
Organism: Platorchestia sp. MABIK; assembly: GCA_014220935.1. Lineage (NCBI taxonomy): Eukaryota > Metazoa > Arthropoda > Malacostraca > Amphipoda > Talitridae > Platorchestia > Platorchestia sp. MABIK. Next base: position 22,171 of record JACJUY010007281.1, read on the forward strand.
TCAATATCAAGATACTGAATGATCGTCCTCACATTCACTCGATCTACTAATTTTTTTAGTAAAACAATGCACTATTTTGATTATCTTAAAATTTTTATACATGGCAATATTTATGTAAAATAAATTGATCAACATTTAATTAAAATTGTACATGATAATTAAAAAGTTGCGGTTGCGAGTTGCGGTTGCGATCGCAACTTTGGTTTTTTCAAGGTTGCTGTTGCGGTTGCGTCGCAACTTTTTTTATGGTGCTGCGGTTGCGGTTGCGCCGCAACATTTCAAAAGTTGCGTGCCCAACACTGCATGTGTGTATATCAACTAAGGATCTTTGTGCTAAAACATTTTAAAACCAATGATGACTTTTGTACCATCTTTAATGGAAATAAAGTATTTTTCCATTTTTTATTGCACTTCAAGTTTATCATGGAATGCCGTAGTGGATTGTCTACATAGTCTCAGCGATACGACGGTCGATTACATTGTTGAAGGAATGCTTGATTTCAAATGTTGGTAAAGGCATGAAAAACTGAAACGTTCATAAAATTACTGCTGATCAACGGTTCTCCAGGTATACCTACGCAGATTACATTTTGTCTGTATTTTATTCGGTGTGTTTCCAATCTAAGTAGAGCTACGGCGAACTGTAGCTACCTAAATAAAATATTCAACGAATGGGCTTGAAATAAAATGTAAACACGATGTACTACATGCACCGTTCCCCAGCATTATAACAAGGATCATAGTATGAACAGTCCAACTTTCAAAAATAGCTCATGTGGCGCACATTGCTAATATTGTTGTCTGTTGGATACTAAGTATAGTCTCATGTCTCACTTGCAACAACGAACATTTGTGTGGTAATACAATTTTTCTGAATTTTAATACCTTTAAAGAGTCTTCGAAATCATGAACAATACAATTCACCAGCGTATCGCTGAGGCCACGGACATCAAACCCTAGCGCCCTATAATAAACTTTAAGTGCTTTAAAAGCTTTAGTTTTGTTTAGTTTTGAGAAAAAGCCAGTCTCATTCTCCAGTGTTATGACCCATTCTCGGTGTGCTTACTTTATTTTGTTAGCGTTAGCAGAGCTCTCCGTGTCAATCAGAAAAACATGTCTTGCATACAAGCCATTTTTGCTCATAAGTTCTATGAAGTGAGAACATTGTGAAAAATTGCCTTATCATGGCTGAAGATTGTGGCCGAAAGCTTGAAGATATTCAAAATATATGTACAAGCGTGCTTGCTTTTTATGAACGAATAGAATGAATAGGGACTAGAATGATAGAATGAAAAGGAATGAACGAATAGAAATTTATGAATTCCTATCACAATACTAGTCGTGTAAGGTCACCAAGTCTAATCTTATCTCCTTCATGACTGGTCCAAGTAATGTAATTTGCCTTGGATAATATCGCCGATCTTCAGTCTGCTCTGAAATCATTTATCGATTATACTGTTAAAATTTAGTCTATTTGACCTATTTTGTAAAATGAAGCATCTAACATCGAGTTAATTATCTCATTGATCAGTCTAATGCGAAACTAGGTTAAGTGAATTAGGTTAAACATTATTGTACACCTTAGAATAACGTGATGGTAGGATGCCCCAGAAGTCGCTGAACTTATTCGGGCCCACAGGTAGCTATGCGCAAATTTGGCCATTGTACTAGACTTAAGAAACATTCTACCTCTGTATCACCTGTGGTAAATAAATTGTTTAAATGAATTGTTTGAATTGTTAAAAAAAAAATTGTTTAAGTAGTACTGAAAAAGCATGCAAGTAATATTCTCAACAAAAACTGAAATTAGAACTTCACCTTTTTAGAACCTAGAAATTAGTGAAATCTCATAATTAATTAAGTACTGATTAATCTTAGAACTAAATAATTAGAATTAGTTAGAACTTAAAACTTAGAGAAACTTCATCACTTAGAAATTGGTGAAACCTCATAATTAATAAAATGCCGATTAAACTTTTTTGGAACTGACAGTGTTGCGTATGTTAAGAACTGATTCCGTCAAATTTTTGGCCACTGTCGCTACGTAATTTCTGAATCAGCTGTTGTCCAGCACTCATCTGAGTAACCCACCGAAAAAATGAATGCTGAACAGAGGCCTAAATTTCAAAGATATACGTAGTCGTAGCATGAGTTATTTTAAGTGGACTGGGCGTACGATATTTGCTGCAGTATGAAGCCTAGTGAAGTCGTTGCGGTAGAGCGACCCTCCTTCTAAATCGACTTGGCCACGCTACTTAAGGCCGAAATGAGGCAAGCGTGCTCGCGAAATGACCAAATTTCGCCAACACGCTGACGTTTTCGTGCTCGGAGGTTGTCCACAGTTCGCTAGCCAGCGTGCTCATTTTTAGTGCAGCATGGCAAGTTGAGAATGCCGCACTGAACATTAGATAATCGGCCAGTGAGTCTCGGCCTTCACTGTCGCCCTTTGTGGTAGCCAAGTCGACTCGAGGATCTAACGCTGTCAGTTGTTCCGCCACGACGGCTTGAACTGCATCAAAACCCGGTGCCAGGAACGCGTGTTCATTAACCAAGTTTAGGTCAGGTCTCATGAGAATATACAGCATTTACTAATGATTTTAATGGAGTTTTAAAGCGAAAGAAAAATCGAACCCACTGATTCACAACAAGATTCTTAACGTGGAAATCTATCTCACGTTACTGATGTCTAAAAGAATCGAACATTTATTTGAAAGGCTTCAAAATCCAAGCGTACGTTAGCTAAAGTAGATGCTAACGTGTGAGATGCTAAAATAGCGCATGAATAAGCCACACAGAAATAAAATTTCAAAAATGCACGTGCACATCAGTAAATAAGCTTATGACATAATGCACCACGGCAATAATTTAATCCTATTCCAAAAAACGCTGCAATTCAAGAAAATGAAAGCTAAAGTATAAGAAATACGTATACCCCTGAGTACAAAAACATCAAAATGAGTGAATGAAATGAATAATTAACGAATATTAGCCATCATTTCAATTAAATTGGCTAACCCTAGGAAATAAATGTAGTAATTACCATTTCACACATCAGTCACAAAGATTTCTCTGCTCACCACACATTCAGACCAAACCTAGATTACGTTTCTCAGAGAGCTTTCAACGATCCGTCGTTCGGTCGATTCTTAAAGATTTTCTAAGGCTGAAAAGAACGGCAGATTCGAAGCCTCCCTTTTCTACGCGAGCAGATTTTAACAGCGCGCGATTTCGGTGCCTGTCTCTTTGTGAAGGCGCACAGAAGTTCCAGTTGGCGACTAACAAAGGCCGTCACAAGCAGGCACAGCGCTCCCTGGTGTGCTCCAGCCTTCTCAGCTGCAGCAAATGAGCAGCGGTGTCACGCGTGGCCTTCAAAACGAATTGGAATCTTGAAAAGAGGAATTGGAATCTTGAATAGAGAAATTTAAATTTGAACAGGAATTGACCGGACACATGACCCTGAGGAATGGGGCTTTTTGCGACGTTTCTAGCTACGTCAATAGTCGAGTGCAATGTTGTATTAAAAATTAGTGAGCTCGTGTCCGACATAAATGGTGGCATTGTTTGAATACCCCATTGAAATAGAATTTTTCGATTATTGAATATCTGAGGATTTTTTTTAATTTAGTATGTTCAGTTACGGTTATTAAGAAATTATTTACTGTAATGATTTTTTTTCAAAATTAATATTCGGTGGCGCACATAAATAATTTATTTGAGTTGCTGGTTAACGTTACTAGTCCACCCCCCTTTATTTGAAATAAGAAAGAAGGCGAAATGAAAGAAAGGCCGTGAGTAATAAAAAGATTCAATCTCTCGAGAGTTGATGAGGCCGAGCTCGTATCACAGATACGCTCATCACACACTTTCGGCTGGCTTTGGACTGACGGACAGACGGACAGACGCGGCTCTTTCCAGTATAAATTGTGTGATTACGTCTGATTCCTTCATTTTCTGGTTCACATGTTGTGGTGTACCCGTGCGCTGTGCTCTGGCGAAGGCGATCAAATAGGGGCAACCAAAGGCAAAACAAAGTATCTTTCCTATAAAAGATGTTGTTGATTATTAGGTATATATCAAATCAATATTTTCTTTACCACTTTGACTGCGACCTGCGCCACCGGTGGTACACGGAGATAATTTTCATAATGCTGCTGACCGACCAGTAGTAGCAAATTCAATTTTCATACATACTTAATCAAAGCTAAATGAAAGCATGATCCAGTTCATGTTTGATATTTTCAAAATAGTTTAATACAATTGACTTAAAATTTGAGTTTGGCATTGAACTTAATATTTAGTAGTCGCAGTCAAAGTGTTAACAGGGGTCCAGCGTTTTCATTTCTATGTTAAAATTTGAGTTTATGTTTAACCTTGAATAAAAACAACTTTTACACTTTGTTAAAGTGAAAAACGTTCCCTTCATGAGAGGTGAAAAACGTGTTCCCTGTGTGAAGTGTTCTATATTTTCCTTTTGATAATCTCTTTTCTCATATCGCATCTGGAACCAGTTTGCCTCGGAACACGTTGAGATGCCTGCCATCCAGGTATCCAGGATACACTCGAGAAGCCTGACTTCAAACTATATTATTTACGTTGTCGTATGGGTACAGCTGGCTGCTTTAAGTTCTTCACTCAAATAGGTTGCGCTACGTGCTTTTTTTGTTAAACTCCCCTCGGGTTAATTTTAAAAATAAAATTGGATTATCTTAAGGAGAAAAAATAACACTACAGGGCTGATAGATTGTGCTCTGTACACCATTTTTGTTCGAAGAAAGCCCAAACTTGAGAAATTTATCGTCACAAGCACCAAGTTGTGTAGCCAAGCTGGCAAACAAACTTTTAGTGCCGCCTGTCCCACTATAATTAATTAAATTGTTTGAAAATCCGACTGTGAAACGAAAAGACTGCTTTTTTCCCCTCATTGGACCGTAGTCTGTGTTGTCCCAGCTATATAAGGAGGGATCGACCGAGTTGGGGCCTGTCGCTGGTCAGACCTCGCGAGGGTAACATCCCTTATAAACGCTCCTGAAAGCGTAACACAGAACCGCGATTGTGTACAGGGCGTGATCGGGAAGAAATTTATTGATGGTCATAGATCGTATTTGTCCCCTGCGATTACAGGACTTGTGGCAACGTGATGTTAATACAGTCGATCCTCGGGTTATACAGGGGATCCACAAAAAATGCATCCACTGACCGATGTATGTACCCATTTATGTTACCAGAACCCTGCAGCAGATTTATTCTGATAAATGGATCCGGTATCATGTATACATACATCGGCCAGTGGATAATATTTTTGTGAACCCCCTGTACATTAGCTTCCAAGAATCTTCGAAGTCGTCCCAGTTACATACGTTCAATTAAAACTTTAAACACGCATCGCATTAGTGGAATGAATGGGATCAATTTTTGTCTCTACATGTTAAAGTTCGCATGATGTCGAATAACTCGATGAAATTTTCTGGTGCTTTTTTTCTGGCGATAAAGAAGGATTAAAATCAGCTGTCCTCAGCAACTGCAATAACAGTAAATTTAATCTCAGTTGAAAATTTAAATGAGAATACTGCAATGCAGCATGGAGCTCTTTCGTACGTCTGCCTAGTTTGGTCAACTCGGATCACCGAGTTGGAAATTGAAAAGTTTTTCCTAGGCGATGAGAAGCCTACAAGATGTTGTCGTCGAGTTTGAATACGTTTGTCCGTTACATATCCAAATTTTTATTGATTTATTCAACCATTTATTTACTCAACTCGCTTATGATTTATTCAACTCGAAGAAAACAAGAGGCTTACTTCGAGTTTGAGCGTATTTTTTACAAATTTCAAGGGCATTATTTTACGACATGATAACATTATTCATTCCCTGTCACTAGATTCCAGCGAGATTCTCCTGATCAAGACGCACCATTCAAGTGCTGCTGAAGAATTCCAAATCCAGCTACATAACAGCAAGACAGACAGGAAGATGCTGAGCAAGGCCGTGGCAGTGTGGAGTGTGGCGGTGGTGCTGAGCGGCGTGGCGGCAAGGGCTGGCGATGCCGGAGACGAGGGAACTGCGCGCCTCACAGTGCCGGAACGTCTGGTCAGATACACTAATACGCTTATATGCATTTATAGCTACGCTTATATATAGTATGTCCACAAAAATTGTACCCACTCACCGACAAATGTATGCATGATACCGGAGAAATAATTGAAAATTAAACTTTTGTATAGTTTCGGTATCATAAAAACAAATATCGGTCAGTGGATGCATTTTTTGTGGACACCCTGTACACAGTATGCCACATACGTGGTACACCATCACGGTTTCTATGAAAATATGATACATACGTAGATCAATTTTATCGGTCATTGAACTCTTGTACCATTGATCAATGGTTAATTGAGCAATTGAGCTCTTTCTGGCACTGTTAGTTTCTCCCTCATTTCAGATCTAATCTGAAATACAAAAAAGGAAAGGCAAATTACTATATGGTGTGCGATTTCTGGGAGACCCTGTATACTGAGATATGTTAACTGTACATACTGTTCCCAAATGTAATGCATATAAAGGTATTTTTATGAACTGAGTAAAAATATTAAAGGATACATTTATACGTGCACTTGCATGTCAATCACACATGATAATGGAAATAAAGTTTGAAATTTTTCGCTATAGTACTTCAGAGGTTCGCGCTCTATGGGCCAGATATGAAGGGCGTATGGTGATCATGGGAGTGTATATGGAATTTTATGCCCACTCTGCGCATAATTCCCATTTTCTGATTTGAGCTCAGTATTGCATTTATTGACGTTCCTGCTTCTATTCTGTCACACCAGTTGGATTTGGTTTTTCTCGTGGACCTCAACTTTCTTTTTCAATGATTTAATTTCGCATAATTTATGGTCAGATAGTGCAATGCCCGTGAATTGCAATTCTACTGTCTATCCAATCTAACCAATTCATGTGTGATATATGGGCCATTTGAAATCTGTCAATTATCAAATTTCAAATTTTATTACCAATTATTCAAACGCCGTTCAACGGGTAAGTTAGCTCTAGCTTCTCGTTGGCGAGCAGCATTAATTCGTCTTACCTTTTTGCGTTGTTCATTCGATAGTCTGCGGCGTCTTTCTTGCTGTCGAAGTCTTGCTGCTTCTCTCTTACGGTTGGGCATGTTTCTATCCATGGTGGCCTCTTTTGCCGGAATTTTATTCTGAAATGTCGTCTGTTATCTCTTCAAAGCATTTCAAGAAAATCACAATTTCGAAAACAATAACTCAAGTTCCAAAATCTTGGGCCTTAAACTAAGTGGTAGCCAGGTTACTGGTCAAACGAATTTAAAACATTTCTTTTCGCATTATAAATAAACAATATCAAAGCAGCATGATGATTTTAAACAGAGAAAGATCCAAAGAAAATTTCTATTTGTAAAAATAAGCCGATTGCGTATTCTGGATACCCTAATGCAAGTGAAAGGGAATTGAATCGCCACAGAAAACTTATGCAATAGAATAATTTCTTGGATTTCTTAAGCTTTATCCTTGTTGCTACCAAAGCTTTCGATTAGAACAGGGGGTCACACAGACGGACGGACGGACGCGGCTCCTTTTATAATAGTGATTTTAAAATCCATGACAAAAGCAGTCACAAGTTTGTTGGAATCAAAAGTGAAATTACTTAGTTAACAGCGAATCGAAAATTTTTTTGATCATCTAGTGAATCCATGCCAGAAAATGTCACATCTAATGGCTCTTTGTAATATTTGATATACTGGGGTGCAAATCGTTCAGTTGAGTTGGAGAATATATAAGAACATTAAGTTACTCTCTCATTGTCTGAAGAACTGAAAGTGTGTGATGAGCGTATCTGTGGTACAGGATTCACTTCCACTCCAATTTTTCTGCATCATTTGTTGAGACTTTGAAATAAATACTACGATATTTTAAATCGTCTTCCAAAGACAAATATTTCATTTCTGATGTGGTGTTCAGGTACTAAATTAGCGAAATTAAGACTATCAAGATGCTCGTTTTCGTGCACTTATTTGTCGTTCATTCTTGCTTGGGGCAGCTAATTTTCGAATTTGTAACACTGCTGACAAGCTCGGAGTGAACAACCAACGGATCAGCCCATGTTATTGTAGTGGGTGGTTACTGCCGGTAAAAAAAAATACATCAGTCGTTCAAAAATAAATACATATCTTACTGAAGTTAATAGTCATCAATGTTGGTATCCGGCTTTGTGATAATGAACAATGTGGTTGTACAATCAACGGGAGGAACAACCATTAGTTACAGTTTATAGAAAGAAGAAAGCTGGGCAAATTTATTTAGTTCATCCGAGTAGTAGTAGTGTTGTGTTGTTGCTCTAGTTTGCCAATGTCCTTCATAGCTTTCACACTTGAAAATTGGGAAATATTATAACCAAAGCTAGGCGTTCTTAGGTGAGAAATAAGTTGAGATGAGATGGTAAGAGTAGGACGATTGTACAAATGATCATAGATTGGTTGGGCTTCATCTCACGCAAACTTCATGGTGAGCTGTTAACAACTATAGTCCCATTCATTCAACATCCCGGTGCAAGTTGTGAATAACCCTCGCTTATTTCAATACGTACAAGTGGGGTTTGCTAAAGATGATTTTGTATGATTAACTGAATAAATTTGGCCAGCTTTCTTACTTCTACTCAATTATTGTTAACGCGTTAAGGGTTAAACTGACGTACAGTATTCAACTCAAATTAGAGCTAGTGTCAGAGATCAATTTTTAAACTAACGAACATAAAATAAGTCGTACCTTCATTTAGTTTTCACTGAGTACTTATATAAATTGAGTGTGCGACTGCTGGTCGATCAGCAGCGCTATGAAAATCTCCGCGGTGACCACCGGTGGGTCCCATCGTAAGACACGTGTCAATCTCATCCATCGTTCGTTCAGACGCATCATAGGACACGTGTTAATCTCACCCATCTGTTGTTCATCACAACCACATCTGTGCAGGACACGTGGTAATCTCACCCATTTGTTGTTCATCACAACCACATCTTTGCAAGACACGTGGTATCCTCATCCATGTCCTTAACTGTCTGATGACGCATCACAACACTTGCTTTGTGCAGGCGATAGCAGACTGGGCACTAAACATCGCCCGGTCGGTGGACGGTGTGCTGGAGGGACCGAACGGACTGTTGCGAGAGCTGGAGGTCTTGCAGCAGCAGCTGGGCAGCTGGAGGGGGTCCGGCTACGTCGCCTCTCACTCCTACGACAAGAGGAACTCCGAGTTCATCAACTCCCTGCTGGGGCTGCCCAAGGTGAAGGGAGGATGGAGGAGCAGGAGAAGCATAAAACCAGGGGATAGCTTGGACTATTGAAGCATCATGAATATTTTATCCCACTCTTATGAAATTAAGCTACTTGGAATAGTGCTATGTGGCATGAGTGTTTAGTCTAAACACATGTCGTTTAGATTAAACTACGACTTGGAAAGTAATGTCTGCGTTCCACAGCGAAGCTCAATAGTAAAAGGAAACCCGATCTGAATTCTGGAACAATTAACAAATGAACTCTTAAGAAACAAAATTTACTTGTATGTTCCAGTGAATGAAAAGCAAGATCCACTATAATTTAGGTCTTCTCAAAATAGTCGCTATTGCAAGCCAACTCTTACTAAAGAAGTAGTGTATTAGCGCCGTTCTAAATGACGGCGATGAGCATACTTCGTGACAGCATCAGTTATTCGCTTGAAACATTCGTGTCGAAAATCTTTTACTCTGAACATCTGTACGCGAAATTTTGCTCCGAGATGAAACAAGCTCTGTACGACAGAGTAGAGCCGTTAACTGTGCGTAAGAATAACTGTGTATAATATAAGTATACATGTTCATTTATAAATGATAGTATAGTGCTTAAGTAAGTATTAGCATATGTAAGTATACTACTTGAGTGCCTGTATTGTGAAGTGTTGCACCAAATACGCAAATGAGAACGCGATCTTTTCCCTAGACAATTTTCAAAATGTTCTTAGCCACACACTAATGATGATTTTTTTCCAGTTTCTGAGGGAGCCGATCGGTGCATCAAAGGTAAAATAGTTTGATTCCAACACCTGGTGGGTCTCTTCTTTGGAGGTTAGCCATTAGAAGCGCAAACACTAGGTCGGATGAAAAATACATGTCAAGGGCCTTATTTTCTTAATGAAATGAATTTCTTTTTTAGGTTCTTTGCATAAATAAAATTTTAGTGTGGCAATGGTGGTCACAATCACGATTATGCAATTTATTAATCTAATAAGCATCGTACCCGAGGATAATGTTTTTTTTTGTGATTCATAATCACATTATTGATTTTAACTGAGTTGCAATTTGCGAATTGAGAAAAGTTTTGATTTATCTACACTATTGGGATGTTCTTTTCGATAACGCTCATCTCAATGTACAAATACTGAATATCTCCTCAAGATGAGCACAGATGAATTATAGCTAATATTGATATGAAATTTGAAACTTGTGCCTTCTCCTAGATTTAGGAGCATAAATGCAAACCTTATTTTGGGGGCTCTGGTACACCGTTAATTTTTGAAAAAAAAGTAAAATAGTGATACGCATATGTGTTATATTCAGTTTTTCTAATTTTGTCAGTATCCAGCTGAAGGAAGGATAAACTGTTCAATGCTCTAATGGTGACGATAATGCTACTCGGGTGATGACGATAAAGAAAGGTATAAAATATGGGACATTCCAGTCAGTTAGGGACAGGCAAGTATAATCTTCAATGACAATATACTGCTCTGATAATTTGGAAGAAAACTAATATAAAATAGGAAATATTTTAGTCAAAGTTAGAAATCAGGGAAAATGATCTTCTTTTTCCTGCATTTCAGAACCACGGTAGGAGCCACAACGGACAATAAGGAATTAAAACTTCTCGCTAACCGACGACGTTATGAAAACGTCTGTTCCTCTGTGTCGAGATTTTAGGTCACAGTTGCCGCTTCTCATCCGCGCTTGATAGTTCCAATATGTAGATCACAACAGAATGACACAAAACTTCTGTTTCTGAGAGGGAACACTTGAAGTTACTGGTAATCCTCCGAGTAGGGGTTAAGTAGGAATGATTCCTCTACGTTAAAACCACACTTGAACATAACTTTGTTAATTTTTCTTTTGCATTAATACCACACTTGAATACCACTTTGTGTATTTTTCTTTCCGTTGAATGTAGGGCTCTTCCATCCTTTGATATCCGTTTCCCTTCCACCTAATATTACGTAGAACGTACTTAAGCTGCTCAATCTATTCGTTCCTTTAAATTTTCAACCATCAAATCTTACTGTCAAGCTAAATACGCACCTTGATGAAACTCGCACAAAAATGAACACGAAGTCGTAGCGCTATTACGTGCGGCTCCACCGCTAGAAACGTTTAAAGAACTCTGTATTTTGTGGCACGGAAATGCTACTAATTACATCTCAACTCGTTTTGCTGATGCTGTGTCACAATCCAGTGTCTGAAATTGAAATTGGTCAGCTGAGCAGTACTTTGCAACACACAGGCTATCGCACACATTTTCACCTTCTCAGCTTCCGCCCATTGCCTTGAATTAGCAAGATAACGCCTTCAACATGCCAGGCATAGTAGAAACTATGTTTCTGCAATGTTCGATAAAACTTGTAAAAAAAATAACATTGTAAACTTTCCTCGCTAGAGTGGAAATTTCACTGATGAACGTAAAGATTATGAAATACACAGAAACTAAACACTAGTCCAATCGCTGGTTGTTATTTAACCTCTTTTTAAGCTTGAGACCAGGTCATAGATAAAACATTTTTGCTCTGATTTCCTGCAGAGTAAGTTAAACATGGAGACAACTCTCCGTGGACTTCGATAAGGAGTTGAGTCCCTTGTAGTCGAGAACACAATGGAATTCTACCGCATCCATCTTTTTTCGCGAAGTGTTTCCAGTAAGAGGGGACGTATACATGATGAAAGCTAAATCTCAACACCATCTTTCAGATTCTTAATTTTTTCAGTCAGACCTCATCTTCTGTTTGGATGAGCCTAGGCATGAAACTGTGAAATTAAATAAAAAAGGATACTTTTCATTAAATTCGATGTATAAAATGTGTCCCAGAAAGATTTTTCGAATCACAAAATCTTGTTTCCGGGCGACTGTCTTCGATGCGTTCCGAATGCATAAAAACTTTGCGAAAAACTACATTGTATTGCAAGGTGAAAATTCTCTTGCCTGGTGATTCATTTATTGATGTAAGGTTTTAGGTGTGTGTCATGAAATTACAAGCGCCAGAAAAATCACATGATGGAAAATGCGACGATACATTTCCTTTTGAGACTAACATACAGAGTGGCGCGAAAAGAACGCATGGATTTGACCGTTCTTTTTCCGCCACCTTACACAATCACTCATGTGGGAAACCAGGGAAACCAAATTCCTCGCTGCCAGAGTTTATTACTGCAATTCTAAAGTTCAGGTATACAAAGCAACAGAGTTGCCTACAGCTCAGAGTTTTAAAGCATGAAGATTAGATAACAAGTTAGTCTAAGCCTCTCCAACTAAGACGGCCAGGGTGGGACCAAAAGAATGGTCAAATCCATGCGTTCTTTTTGCGCCACTGGGACTATTACTTCTCGTGCTCACTTTGCGCCTTTCAGCTTTCATACTTTTTTCGCTGCCTCTTCTTTGTTTTTTCGTCCCCTTCTTTCCTAACTTATTGTTGCATTGCGCAAGGAATCCGGTGCGCAGACACGTCTTGTGCATTGATTCCCTGTTTTCTACAGTCCATGCTAAATGGTTCCGTCTCTTAGCTATTTGATATAGCAGGAGAATTTCAAACTAACAAATATCATGATAGTATTAAAAATAATGCTAATGATAATAGTGATAAAGTGGGCACAGGGTGGACGGGCGGTGGACTACACTTAGCATCAAATTTTGGTGCATTGGAAAACTTGATGGAGCAGATCAGGCTACAAAATAATAGTAATAATAACAATAATAACCATCATCGTCATCAAATGAGACAACAGTCCTGCCGACGTAGTCCACTGGGTGCTTCTCCACGATTAAATGACACTTTTAAGATCGGTAATTATTTATGCTGTAAATAAATTTGTGCTGAACAGTCTTCCTCTTAGTCACGCAGGCAATTGCATTTTTATTGTTGCTCAAACCTCTCAAACCTCTATCAAAGCAATGTGAATACATGTTCCCTTAAAAGGTATTTTCACCCTCAAATCAATGTAAAACCTAGATTATTTTGTCCTTAAAATCTCCTCCATTGTTGGACTACTTACTGAATCCGCAATGAGTGTCCAAAATTTATGAAACAAATGACGGACTTTCTTCTTTGTTCTCATAAAACCATATCATTTTGCCGGTAAAATCTTCTCCATATCTGAACTACTTACTGAATCCGCAATGAGTGTCAAAAATTCAGGGAACACATGACGGACTTTCTCCTTTGTTCTCGAGACAGCACAAAGAAAGTGCAAGACGCGACGACGCCCACTCAAAATAACGCCGTGTCAAGGTCTCACGAAGAGACTGCACTCAATCGTCTTCTCTTATCTTTTAAACAATGTAAACAATTTATTTACCACAAGAGATACAGCGTTAGATTGTTTCTTAAGTCTAGTACAATTGACATATTTGTGTATAGGAACTTGTGGGCCCGAATAAGTTCAGCGACTTCCATCTTCTTTGCGTTCTCCTGATATTTTTGGCTGAAGGAGACTTCACAAAGTAAAACATTTTCGTCTGGTGTTGATGCAAGAAATGGAATTTTTCGAGGTCACTGCCAGGCTTTTTTCGTTACTTTTCTATCGAGGCATTGTGATGCAGCAAAGTGAGTTTTTATTTGCTCATGAAGTACCACTTGATGAGAAAATACCCGAATGAAAATACCTTTTTCGATAGAATGTAAAATTATAGCTGAAATCGATCATGAGCTTTTAACTCTCATTGGTAATTATTTTTTATTCAGTGAATCAGTATATGAAATTATGAATATGAGCAAAAAATGATTTGACGTAACTGTTACTGTTGAGTGAGGAGCCCTGCGTTTGGTGACAAGTAGATATTTTTCCGAATTTTTCATAATATTCAGAATTACTGGGCAGACATTTTTCTGAATAAAATCTCCGGGAATTCAAATGAATTTTTAGACGAGAAAGATAACTCAACGGCTGGAGTCAAACCACTGCCTGACATCAAGATCACGTCTGACACCAATGGTTTTAATTCCACGTTAAGTTATCTGAGTTTACTCGAGCAAGCTGTAATTTTTTTATAACACATTTATTCCAATCCCATTAGGTGTTCTAAATCAAATGCCCTTTTGTGTAAGTTCAGTACTTCGCAATTTTCAAAACGCCGCTGACTTCCAGCATTTCACTCACCAAACGCCCCATTTTCTTGAATAACGCCACTGACTTCCAGCATTTCCATCACCAAAAGCACTATTTTCTTGATCTGCAGCCACAGTTTTGCGGCACAAAATGCACCGCATGTACCCACACCTCCCCCCTGTCGCCCCCATGGCAGGGTGCCCACTGCCGCGTTATGCACCCACACTCCGACAGGGCACGGGGGAGTTAAGCAGGGGTAGGAGTAGTGGCCGGGGCTGCTGCTGCTCTTCCCAAGGACCTTGGCGCGTCTGTATTGAATGGTTATTCAAATGGGGTGAATATAATAGGGCAAAATGGGATGATTATAAGGTCGAAAATATTGAGAAGGCGTTTAGAAACATCATTTTCTATTGGAAATTGTGATTAAGGTTAGTTTTCAAGTGGAGCAACACCCATCTTCAGTCCCTGAAAAAGTAGCAAAAAACCATGAATACAATTTGTCTGATTTACCCAACATTTTCCACAAACAATAGGGAAAAGAATTATAATTTTAGTTAATTTTTTTTTAAAACGTGAGGTTTTGAATTACCTTCCGAGTTTTGATGGTTTTAAAACTGAGAAGATTTCCAGCCAATTATTCAATCAAACAAGCATCAAGCGCTTATTAATCGTACAATCGATGTGTGAGTTATTTTAATTACCTTTTCTATTGCTTTATTCACCTCGAATTTGTATTTAAAAACTCGACCTTGTGCTTATACATAAAAAATTGCCAGAAAGAATTAGCAGGCAATCGAAATGAAACTCACCATGGCTGGCGATGAAAGATAGATGCATACATCAGATTGCTATAAAATATAGTAAATACGTCCGTCTTACAGTCATCAGTTCAAGTTAGACTTCAACAAACAGCTTCACGAACTCAAACTCTGTTACAACTTGTACGGATCGGTAAATGTGCGGTAATAAAAACAAGCAATGCAGGCGATAGTAAGAACTGAAGGATGTAATGCCTTCAACAGCGCGAGACGCTAAAATTTCTTGTGTTTTCGAATAATTTTTTGAGAGGTGGCACCAAGAACGCTAAGATGGTCATCAAACATATCTACGCCAGATATCAAATCTAACTCGACCAATTTAGCAACATTGATGGCGTCGGCCGGCTAATGGACAGTCCGTTAAATCGAGAAATGGGGCTTGGCAGACTGAAGGCTAAGTTAAAAAATTTTCCCGAGCTGCAGCTGCTGCTGCAGACAACGAACTGCCGAGCTTGGCAGTTCGTTGGTGAATTGCAGGGCGCAGTGCAGTGCTGTGGTGCACAGCGTGGTGGTGTACTGGCATTACAGTGCAGTGCTGTGGTGCACATGCGTGGTAGTGTACTGGCATTACAGTGCAGTGCTGTGGTGCACAGCATGGCGGTGTACTTGAATTACAGTGCAGTAATACGGGGCAGTGGTGTACTTGCATTACAGGGCAGTAATACAGGGTGATGTAATCACACTGTACATGGCAGTAGGTGGTGAAAGCAGTGCTGTCTCATAATGTCGATGCTAACTTGCAATTCTTACGGTGCTGTGCAAGAAGTTTAACTATAATGCTGAGTGTTGATTCAGTGCGACGAAGTCAGAATGGAACGCAAACATAGGATCTGGTGTGATGATTTGAAGAGCACACTGGTTAACTCCATAAATAAGATCATTTTACAGTATTGTTCGTGAATGCAGTAATTGGAAATGAAAGCATTCTAATGTCGTGAGTGTTTTTCAATATTATCATTAAGGCTGAAAAAAGCATACCCCACCTACCGTGACTTACTGTGTTTATCACTTTAAAGTTGGGAATCTACTGTGACCGATCATAACTTTTATTTTACGTGGTTTCAATTTCCCAAGATCTGTGTGGTGTTTTTGCACTACACATTTCACCGCACTCACGTCTCTTGTATTAATGGAAGTCTAACTTGAAAGCTGAACAGGGCAGTGCCGAACTTTAGCGTTACTATTTGCAGAATTCTGGGATAACCATGAAGTTGTTTGAAATAATACAAATGAGTGAGTGTACAGATGTGATGTCATGGTAATTTAATTGAGGTATTCACGGTAATTATTGCGATCTTTATGAGTTATTAATGTACAGCGAACTTATGGATGTGAGCAACAGGCTTAAATGGTGAGTCAAATGATTGATTGAGTGACCTAATGATTGTCTTCATGATCACATCAGCACACTGTGGCTCCGATGAGGTGTTCAGTGATCAGTGCTGGGATGCATCGCAGGGATAAAAATAATTTCACTCGTACGAATTTCCTCGTTTTATTAAACCTGAACACAAAATATTCAAAGATCCCAAAATTATGAAGCAAGCGAATAAGAATTGATTTTTACCTATGGGTCAGTTTTTCCTTGTTCAGTGAACAGTTTTAGCTCAGTAATTAAACAAAATTTAACCAATATACTAACCAACATCTAATGCATAAATGTGAAGCTCGTGCGGAACAAAGAGTGAAAGATTCTAAGCCCATTTTTTAAAATTGCAAATCTGTTTAACTGCCGATAAGTGAAGAGAACAAAATAAGTGAATTCTCGTGCTGTGATA